>JAHZMT010001939.1:0-10472 GCA_027743785.1 Sinhomidia bicolor | reverse complement strand
AAGTGATGCACTCTGGAATGGATAAAAATGATGATGTGCTTTCTTCGCTAATGTGCACTCTTATTCACTCTTCAATACAATGAACACTCGTGTTACTTGTTGGTAACTTATTTATAACCATCCTTTCAAATTCTCCAACGGAAAAAAATAGCGTACAATAACAGGTAAAAATAATAGCATATTGCATAACAGGAACTGGAATTTTTCTAACTTTTTCTCAATGTTCAAGAAAAATGTAATGTCTGTACAGTTTGAAAATTAAAAAAAAAATCAATTATTGTATATTGCTTTTATTGTGCATTTAGTTGCTGCTTCTCAATAATTTTTATTTAAAAAGAATATTTTTACATGGTATCGTATTTTAAAAGTTCCTTAATTAATATATGTCGTTTTCTGACCATTGTAGTATCTTTATTATTCATTGTCTGCTTACCTTGCTGATTTTTCTCTTTGCAAACAATTGGTTATGATCTCCGATCTAATACACAACCATAATCTTCTTTAGTGCTACTACGTCCAGTTCAATCCAGATAAAAATCTTGAAAACAACGTACCTGTTTGTAAGGTTGATTGGTACTTCACTAATATGTACGTTTGAGTTTTGTTTATCAGTAAATTCGATTACTTGCTTGTAAAAAAGTATGTTTTGTCTCAAAGGACGTACTAATTGGTTAATAGTTTTGGGTTATGAAAACTTATGAATTGTTTTTCTCTGGTTTACTTTATATATCTAGATACTTTCTTCACAAAAACCTTTTTCTCTGTAAAAGATTTTCAATAGTACATATGATGCGATATTTTACTGTTAAAACTTATTGTGGGTAAAAGTCTGTAGAATGGTATAAACATAAAAACTGTGAAGGTCAAATTTCGCCAAAAAAAAGCCAAAATAAACGTTATTTTCATTTCAAATTGAGACAAAAATCTTTGATGCATAATGGCTTCCTGTGACTAGGTCAATTTTTTTAACAAGTCGATTTGTCTTAATCCACCAACTTACATACACCTTATTTATTTTGCTTATAGATTTCTATCACTTACCATTATCAACAATGAGCACAATAATGTGGCTCTCTCTCTAAAATAAATTCAAGGTTTTTCTTCGTCGCCGTCCAACCTCCAACTAGAGAATAACTTCTGAATCTATAATGCATCAAGGTTAGTAGCACAGCACAAAGCACAACACAATATATACATTTTTATCATAATACATCATCACATGGAAAATACGTCGACATTTTTTCACACTCTGCATATATTTATCATACATTCCGTGAAATGCCTACTTTTCTCTTTTTCTCCTCCATACCACATGAAAATATACTACACCACATTGCAATTACTCGCCTCGCTCGCTGCCGCTTTTACATTCATGTTGTTATGCATAATTCCTCGTCAGCAGCCCACCAGTCAAACCTCTTCTGACTTTCGACTTTTTGGGTGAAGTAAAGTGGAAAAGGTGAGCTATCATTTGCTCCATATAATCATGGCATATGATTTTGAATTCATATCAGCAGAGCAATAATAATGTCTGCCGCTTGCTGCTTATACTACTACTATTACTGCTGCTGCTGCTGCTGCAGAAAGAGAAAAAAAACTTGTCATGCTAATGCTTCTATCATATTTACTCTGAGAGTCCCGTAACGGCATAACAGAAATAGCAGCAGATGGTGAAGCTAACAAGCTGTAAGCGGTGCTTTAGCACACCTGAAAAAAGAAAGTGTACACAGACAGAGCCAGCGACGGCTCTCCATTCCTTTTATCTTTTTTTCTCTTTTGCGTTCAGTCAACATCATGATTCTACTACTACACCCTATTATTCATATATGTACTTTGCTGCTATGCATGCATGCATACCCACAAGTTCACATTTTTATGTAGTATCATGGTGAGCTGCTCCTCTCTCTCTCTTTCTCTCTCCAACGTCTTCTTGAGTAGCCCATGTCAAAGCAGGAGGAGGAAAAGCAGAAAAGAGAGAAGCAAACAGAAAAGGAGAGAAATAAAGAGACAAGGAAAAGTGTAAGCATTTTTGGCATAAACTGGGAATCATGTGTAGGCTCCGCAAACCAGTCCGCCAACTGCTCCGGTACGAGACACATCTCGTGTAAGTTATTCCAAAGCTATCTATCTAGTACGAGCAAACCTACTGTCAAACCAAACTAAACCACAACAACCACATCATATCGGGACGAGGAACAGCAGCAGCAGCAGAAGTAAAGCAGGGAAAATAAGTGAAGTCTTGCAACAACAAGAGCAGGATAAAAATCAACTATTTCCCCCTGAAAATTTACTCCTGCAACAAACATATCAACTATCCAGTCCGTCAGCTTGACTCATTGCACTGTACAGCTGGAGAAAGAAGAGAAAGCACACACATAATTTCGCCGCTTTCACATATCATCATCATCTCAGCTACAAAAAAATTCTTTCTCCTCTTTCTCTCTCTCTCCCTTTATTATTATTTTTTTCTCTCTTTACATCATTCCCTGTTTACAGGTGAAAGTTCATTGAAAAAAGGAAATTGGAGTATTTGACGACTACAACGCCAGAACGGGAGCAAAAGTACAAGATCCACAAGTCAGCCAAAAGTACATATCAGTATTGTCATCAAAGCAAAGTACACAAAAAAATCAAGTCAAAGGGAAGTTGGATGGAAAAGCAAATAAATACTGCTTGAAGAAACATTGCCACATATCATATTTATCTTTGTATATATAAAGACCAACATAAAAAAAACTTGCACACACAGTGGTGGTTACATACAATAACAATACCAGTCTTTCAACTTTCCAGTTTTTGGGGAAAAAGAGAATAGAAACAGGCCAGCGATTTCTGGACGGAGAAAAAAAGGAAAAGCGTAAGCATATCCCTCTACAACTAAATATACTAGTATCGCAGCAGTTCTCTGCTTTAGGCTAGTTAGCTAGTCGTTTTCTGTTTTGGCGGCGACGGTACCGCACCACCGTGTGTGGTATGGTGTGAACAAAGGAATCATGAAACCGAAACGAGGTCGTAGATTGACCCTTGTTTTGTATCACTCACAGAGTTGTAAATAACACAAAACAATAGCATATATTATTACTATTATTGTAAAAGTAGAAGCGTACAAAAAAACGCTGTTGGGGCTTTTCATTTTGTTTGCAATAATGTTTCTGTTGTTGATATTACTATTGAAGTCACGGGTATCATGATGATTTTTTTGTCATGATTTGTAATTTCGTTAAGACAAGACCGACAATATGTATGAATATAGTTGGGGAAAAGTTTGACAACCTCACAATGATGTTTTTTGTTTCAGCATCCGACAAGTTCATGAATACAATTTTTCGAATTATTTTTTGCGTGTATATTTATGTAACTATAGCCTGTACGAGGAAAATGTATATAATGACCATTTTTGTTAATGATCACTTTTCACAAGCTGACTAAAGAAAAAATGGCAAAAAATACGTACACACACACTCACACACAGGTATTTAGAAAGTTTGCGTGCATCCTTACAAGTGGGGTATAATAAAATAATAAAAACAAGAATGGGGCACGCAGTTGTTCCTGTTGTTGTGTAAAATACGTTGGTCCTTTTTCAAAAAAAAAACTTCTTTTGTCACGCTTTATTTCTTTTATCATAAAATTTAATATCATAAAAGCAGCATGCTTGTTTTATTTATTTAATATTATTATCATCAGCATTATTATTAACATCAGTAGTAACAAGCTTAGTTAAAATTGTGCTATTGTTGTGTATAAAAATGAGTGTATGGCAGTCGAAGCAAAGGTACTTGACATTTTGCAAAGCAGATGACTTTTTTTGTTTCATCTTAATAAGCAGATTGCGTCGCTTTTATATATAGGGACTTGATCTTGCATGGCGTGTGTGTATGTATAGCTTGTACTATGAGAAAAAAATGGAGAAAAAAAACTTTCTAACTTTGTTTTTTTTTCTCTTTTCTCTTTACTTGTTCTTTACTATAGCATTCTCTACTAAGAAACTGCTGGCGAAGGTGGTTGGTTGGTTGGTGGTGGTGGTGGTGGTGCAGTAGCAGCTTTGTCTTTGTTTCCAACTTGATTACCGCTTCTTGTTCTGGTGGACTGACAACGACGACACAAGCAACAGAAAGTAAAACTCGTGAGGACTCTCTGTCTCTCGTTTCCCATTCCATTTCCTTCTTAAATAGACTGTGAAAAAAATATTGAAAAAATATATCGTGAAGTTCTTCTATATCATCACAGACACTTTGTACATTATACGCTTTGAGCATTTTCACGTATATTTGCTGTTGTTAAATAGATGATACTTGAAACTTGACACTGACTTTTTTCACTGCATCAAATAATACAACAAGACAGAAAAGGTAAGAAAAAACCAATTTTGTGGCAAAACTATATATATAGATATACATATTGAGCAAAAGCAAAAAAAAATATTATGTGGGTTACATATATCATACATAGCATATATACACTTTCATTCGTTTCGGTCTCGACTGTCAAGAATAACTGACTTTGGCTGCCTAAACTTTAAGTATGCTGGCATTTCAGTTTTTTTTCACAATACCTTCCTCAAATTTGCTTCCTCAACAAGGCTTTATCTATTATTTAAAAATTGTTATTTATTTATTATGAACTACGTACATGCTTAACTCTATATATTTCATAAAAAGCATTTTAAAAAGAAGGTAGGTTTTTTTTCTCTGTAATCATGATGACCTCCATGTAAGACACATTTAGGTATGTGTGGTAATATTACATGAAAAAAAATTCAATTTCCTACAGTGTTCATGTTTTGTTAAATTCATGCACACATGAGAAGAGAGTGACAGGTGATAAGTTAGCTAATAAATGTAGTATACGAACATTAGATATAATACATGTGTGTTTAAATGTATACCAATATATACATTACGTATAGATTTTTAGTATTTAATATTTTTTATTATAAGCTAAAACGTACATAAAACCAAAGAAGGAATGTCATTTGATACCGTAAACTATCCCGCTCAACGGATCAATGCCATCGGCCTTTTGTTTTTCTCTTGCTTTTTTTGAAAAGCATTACATATGCTTTCCAAAGGAATCCAAATGAGATAATAAGGGAACATAATGTGTATAACAAAAGATTGTGATTGTAGATGTAACAGTCAGTTTTTGTTTGTACGTTTTACACAGAATAGCACGTAATTCGTTATTCTAGAGAAGACGTGAGTCGACTATCAATTTTCACTTTTACAACAATATATATAATACATTAAACATACCTACATTTCCACTAAATATGTGGGTTATTTCCTCTTTTCATCTCTATTGTTGCATTGTCATCATACTATCACCGTGTATCATTGTACTGGTGATGAAACTGCCAACTTCTATTGTTTAATGTTAATAGCTAGTTTTTGTGCTTGGTTTTCTACTTCTGTTGGTTATGCACCTAATAAATAATATACGTAACGTTTTATTACTAGTGCGCATATAGGCATGCACCCCTGAACAGTTGGAGAAAGTAGTCCAAATTACTAATATCATCATCGTGTACAGAAATATTTCTATGCTTGTCGAGAAATTCCACACATCTCATGAAGAATCTCAGCATGGCCATTACTCATTTTACCCAGGTCTGATAAAGGTATATATGGTGGAGGAAAAACACCAACGACTTTCTCTCTCTCTCTCTCCCTCTTTTTTTCTTCATCTCCTAAAGACCAACTTTTACTGAAAACCAAAAGCATTTAAAGGTTACACGTCAATCCAGTTGTATATTTGCTACTGCCACTCACTTTCACTGCGAACACAATAATCAGCGGATTCATGGCAGAGTGAGCATGATTTAATCATTATATGCCATTTTCCGCTAATTACTTGGAAAAAAGACACCGATATGTAGGCCAGGCCATGAGCTTTCATGCATTATGTTTACATTACAACTACCCCACTGCTCCCCAGTTATTTATACATACACACATTCTTTCTTTGCCTTCACTTTTCCGTGCATGCATGGTCTCATTGCCGCAAGAGCAAAACACATTAATAAGTTTGTAGGTAAGATGAGTGAAAAAGCTGTCGTTCACTTGGATAGATGTAAAGTGAGAAAGAGAGAGGGAGAGAGAGAGAGCACAGAAGCGAAGGATATAACTACAGGGAGTATGGGATTTTCCTAGTGTGTTTATTTTTAATGGGCTTTTCACACGTTGTGGAGCATAAACAAAGATGANAGCACAGAAGCGAAGGATATAACTACAGGGAGTATGGGATTTTCCTAGTGTGTTTATTTTTAATGGGCTTTTCACACGTTGTGGAGCATAAACAAAGATGAGTGAGTACCTAAAAAGAATACATAATATGTGCATACAGACAGACATACAGACAGAGATTTGACTATTCTTATTTACTGCAGCATATGCAACTACAGCCCCACTTTTTTACATACGCATTTTGAAATAATGAGACAAGAATAATATAAAAAGCGAAATTTCCACAAGTTTTCACATTTACACATACACACGTTAGTATGTATCCGCCATTATCAGTGGCCATGTGATAGAAAAGGACTTTGTCAGACGATTGCCTTGAATTGTCGCAAGTTTTTGCTGTTGTGCTCTATTTACTTCCAAAAAAATAGTATACACGCATGTAAACAAATTGGTCTGGAGAAATCCATACAAGAAAGTTTATCTTTCCTTGCAGTCAGTTATAATCCAAATTATCACGGAAAAACGTCCATTTTTTGTTTCACTGATGTATACTTTTTTGTGTACTCTTTCTCTCGGTATATATTGTCTGTTCTCCTGTGTGCCTATAATAAAAGCAAGTAGTAGGCAACGTATTGCATTGGACAGACCAATTTATATCGAGAAATCTTCAGTAGGATGGCAAAAAAGTAAACATGGGAGACGCTGCTGCTGCTGCTGCAATCCCTTTACAAGATTCCATCAATCATATTATTTTCTATGTACTCCCTGAAGGGAGACATGGTTCACAGTTGGATAAGATGGTATAATATGTGTAATACAAGCGAGAAGTATAAATACAAGCAAAAGTATATACCATCCTATCTATTATTCGTGTCGCATCATAATCGCATTTCTCCACGATAGAAAATTTCACATCTCCCTTTTCTTCTATTACATATTATTTCCATTGCCATATGCGTCTTTCTTTTTTTCTCTGCTGGCTAACTACAACACATGTATCCACACATCAGTGCATGTAATATGATGGGTTATGTGTTTCATGCAGAAAAAAGGAAAAAAGAAGTTTAGTTAGATAGATATACTCAAGATTGTTTTTTTTTTGGATGTAATAAATGTACTAGAAAAAAATAAGGGAATACAAGCAGCAAAATAAAATGGTAACAAATAACAACACGGTTGTGGTGGGTTGGTTATGTATTGCTGTTGTGGTCGATAATGGCGGTTGTTGTTCTTTCATGTAATAATAAAAGCATGCATATATGTGACGATGATCCGCTTTCTTTTCAAAAATAAATAAATACATGCATATTATATCCGGGAACAGGTTTCCTTCTTTCATTTTTGGTACAAAAAACTGTAATAATAATAATGATTCTTATGCTGTTTTTTTATTATGCGGTGTGACCATCTTTTTTTCTCTTCCTTATTTCACCGCAACTGCATATGACTAGCACACATCCGTAAAAGGAAACCCAAACCAGGACTAGGACGAAATGCATGCATGTATGTAGATATGTATACATACAAAGCTAGATTTTGATTTTTGAAAGGGAGCTCATATAAACGTAGCTAAATTACTTTTTGGTTGCTTGTTCCCTTATGAGTGTGCTGCTGCTGCTGTTACTTTTACTATTACAACTACCTTGTGTGTGATGTGATGCGGTACATACGCATACAGAGATAAACACAACAAGACTAAAACTCATGAATAAATGGTCCAGCTGCAATAAAATGAAGGGTTCTGCCCATTATACAGCCGTTATAAATGACGCGAGATAATACGAATATGATAATATATTTAGGGTAAAAGTAGCAATATAGAAGAGAGGAGCACAGTGTGTTGTTTGTAATTATTGCATATTAAAGGAATATGAGATTTAACACAAGTTGTTGGTGGTGGTGGTGTTGGTTGCTGGTGGTGTGTGTGAAGCAATAATAAAGCAGAACATGATATTTGGCTAAAAAGCAGCATGCGATATATATACACACACACGCACAAAATATAATATCACACTACTACACCCAATAAAGCACATGATACCGTGATACTGTTGTTGTTGTTGATGATGATGATTATCATCATCATGAAGATGGCAAACTAGAAAACAAAACTATCTCTCTCTCTCTCTTTCTTTAATAGGAATCGAGGTAAAAGGGAAATTAGAAAGCGCTTTTTTATTTGTTAATTGCAAAAACTGGAACTCAGTCAGTTACAAGGACGTCTTACGGCATCTTCATCTCTCACGCAGCAGCAGTGTGATCATGCAAGAAAGCAGAGTAATGCTGAACAGTCTTATAATTTCATCATAACAATAATAATAATGCCATATTTTGAGCTACTTCCTTTATAGGTATGTGAATGTATATGGTATATGTATATCATCTAGGGAGGAACATATTATTATATTATGTATAACTGCATGCATCAAAACTACTTTTACTACCCCAGCCACCANGTGAATGTATATGGTATATGTATATCATCTAGGGAGGAACATATTATTATATTATGTATAACTGCATGCATCAAAACTACTTTTACTACCCTAGCCACCAAAACCTTGTAAGGGCCAATATAAAACACAAGTGTGGTGAAAGCAAAAACTGGAGGTGAGAAAGAAGAAGAAGAAGACGATGATAAAGATGACAAACTATAGGTACTATAGTCAAAGGGGAACGATGAGATTTGATTTCCGCTGTTGTTGTTGTTGTATTTCTTTCTTTTCTATGCACAAGGAAAACAAAATGTTTTTAATAATAATATTTCAAATTGCACTGGCTTTTCTTCTTGAGAAACTTTGCTTGCTGAGCTACATGAGATAACTTGGGGAGCATATACATTAAATAGTGTTTTTATATAATATTTACATATATTTACCTGCATACCTATTATGTATCAGCCTATAAATCTGGTAAGCACAACAGGCTCACAGCAGCACTTTTGCTTTCTCTCTGTTATTTCATAAGATATATTTGGGCAAATGTGAAATGGCATATTAGTATAATATTATGTACCTTTACATACGTATACAGCATATTAAGATACTGTGCAGCTTATTTTCTACCACTATGTAGCCACCGCATCATGCAACCACAACATCCTTACCTTGTTGATCACTAAATTTCCTTGAAATTTTGCAGGGTCGCACCTGGTTATATTCGTAGTTGTTTGTTGGGAAACACTTCTATTATAGTTTCTTTGGTGTGATCTGTGATGATGCATGCTGCTGAGAAAAGGGCACCAAGTAGTGATGAAATGGGTATGGTTTAAACTTTCTCTGGAAAGAGACGAAAGAGAGGGAAGTACAACAGAACCAAGAAAATACTACATTTTACTACTGCAGGCAAATAAATAATAATAATAATAATAATAATAATGAGTGAGGCTTTCATCATTAAAGTGCATACTTTTAAAAAAATACTAACAACAAAACTATGACATAATACATATATGGTACGGTAATGAAAAGGAGTTCAGAGGAAGAACCCTTTTCTCATATTTAGGTATGCCAACTTCACTTGTAGGTGCTACTTTTAAAAAAGTACCATGCATTTACCATTTCACATCAAGTGCCGTAGTGCTGCTTGAGTAAACATTGAACTCTATTACTTTTAATTAAATATACCACATTATTTCAAAAAAAATAATTGTAGATGATAGTACTTCATGAAGAACACATATTCAGTTTAACTTCTTTTTTTACCCTTTGTGAGCATGTTTTCAACGTGGATATTGAAAACCTAATGATTTTTCCATGTTGTGATCTTGACAGGAGAAGGTTCTTACAATTCGAGTGTAATAGCAGTTGCATGCAACTCCATATTTATTTACATGTGCATACCTACCATAGGAAGTAAAACAACCTTGTTCAAATTTACAGATATAATAGGAATACAGACGGTAGGTAAACAAACGTGAGAAATGAAATTGGCCAGCGGCGATCTTAATTGCAAAAGTGTAAAACAATAACAATAACACTACTACTACTACTAGTAGTATACTACATTATCAAAAATCATCTTCTAGATGTTATATATACCTATATAGTAAACTTACAAGTTGCTACACTAGCTAATCATGTATGTAAGAATGCCTGTGAGAATGTGCACCTCTGGCTGTGTACATAAAGTTCTTTCATCTTTTAGTGCGGCCTGATGATGTAACAACTTAAGGTTTTATTTTTTTTATTGTATACCTACTTACACGACAATAGGATAGGTATATTTACCTACGTAGACAATACTTACATATACATATATGTCAAAAGCATATACCGAAAAAATTTA
>JAHZMT010001938.1:0-14751 GCA_027743785.1 Sinhomidia bicolor | reverse complement strand
CTAATGAAATATCAATATTAAAGATGTCGATGTGTAGAAAAAAGAAAATCGTGCACAGCACTACGCATTACACATTTCTCGATTTTCATTCATTCTCTCCCGTCTTTTATGTATATACCCAATTCAAATAGCACCAGCATAGTAGCACTACCAATGCAATATCAATAGCTTTCAATATTGAAAATTACTTATTATTACCTTACCCCACAGCATTTACGACACAGGTATATAACCAGGTATAAAAATATTTTTTATGCTGCTTTTACACTACCCGGGGATTTTTTTCCTGGAAGTAGTGCACCAATATGGTAAACAATGTAATAAATTACACTAGAGAGTCCAAATAGGCAAACTAAAAAAAGCCAATTCACGTTGTGCTCATTTTATATCTGGTTATTAGAAGCACAGGTTTACACAACCTTTAACCAAAAAGTAATACTCGTTTTTTTACAAGAGCAGTTTTATTAAAGAAATTTTTATGAGGTAATTAAGAATAGTATGAAACTGTCCAGTAAAGGAGAAAATTTCCGGTGAGATGGCCGGTTAAGGTTACAATCTTTCTTTCTTTCTTTTTTGGTGGAGAGAAAGTTGGAGAATGTCATGGGTAAATATTTATCATCATCGTCATCATCACTTCTCTTTTCGTTGGAAAGAAGCTGTGCAAAAAAAACAATGTAGAATCTTAACACACATCTTGTATTAATATCCAGTAATATAGTCAGTAAGTCAGTTTATGTTCTTAAAACATTTACTTGTACCTAAACTTCGGCCACACTGGCATTTCAGAGAAAAGCATATAAAAAGGGCGCTGCACTTACCCAACTCTATTGAAAGAGTCCTATTTATTGTACTTGCTTTATTTTTTTGCCTTGTTCACTCTCTGCGTATGATATTGTCAAAAAAAATTCTCTTGATAATGTCGATGGTATTTTTTTCTTTCGCTATAGCCATACTAATAATGTCATATTATGCGTTTACAGCCACTGGNTAATGTCATATTATGCGTTTACAGCCACTGGCAATGCATATCTACTATTACTGGGTAGTAATGAGAAAAAAAGGATTTCTCTTTTCTTTTTTTTCTCGGAATATATTTTTTTATCAGAATAGGTGCAGTTTTTTTTGTCTCGAGTGTACCTAAACGATAAAAAAATGTACATAAATACAAGTTTGTATAGAGGGCATTTCACTTACTATTATTTTTTGCATATTATAAAATAATGTTTCCATTGAGAAATTGCCTATATGTATGTATGTATATTTTTGCATATTATGCTTTTACTTGGTGACTGTTGTAACAGGCATAATGTCAAAAAAATTGTTTGCTGTTACTATAACATTTTCATTATCATTTGACAAGTTGTGACAGTGACATTATTAAAAACACAATAACTTTTTGTGCGGTTGAGACAGTAACTTTGGGTTCAATTCTTCTATATTATTATTATATTACATTGTTAGTAGAAAGGGTTGTTATTATTAGTGTGTATGTAGATTCCATTCTATATATTACCACAATAACGCAGTGAACGAACCCTTGTAATTTAATTACGTGTGTAGATAAAACGATACAAGTTTTTGTGCGAGAGTGAATAGAGAGAGCAGGTGTTTATGGTTTGCTTTTAATGACAGGAACAGAAATAATTTGAGGTTTTATTTTCGGCAAGCCCATTTTCCAAGACGGAAAATGTTGACGTAAAAATGCTATTTTTATATTGCTCCGGGCCTGCCATACTTTTTGTATGTCCTTGTTATATTTCCAAAATGGAACTGGACTACTACTACCGACCAAGTAATTAATTAAAGCAGACAATGTTGGTACCTGCTGCTGCTACTACTGCTGTGTGCCATGCCATCATCATTAAATAATAGATTAAACACACAACTTCTGAAACCCCGTTAGTTTCACAACACCCCAACAAGCAGTAGTAGCAACAGCAGCAGCAGCGACCTAGTCAGCGTAAGAAATTGGTCGTTTGGAAATTAGAAGTAGAATAAAGAAGAGAAAAAATAATAATCAAAAAGAAAAAAAAGTCAGCACAGTGAAGGATACAACTTTACTTTTTGGTATTATATTGCCCGTTACTCTTTTCTTCTTATTTTACCATCGTCAAATAAAACTAGCCAAAAGTGAGACAGACAGTAACTTGCTAAATAATTAGCAAATGCGAAAACCTGATATGTATGTTTTTGTTTCATCATCATAACATAACATCAACATACACGCGGCGGACATCATACCACACGAGTGTGTGGTAGTAGTGGTAGTGGTGGACGTAAGTAATGCATGCATTTATTATTGCATACGTAATGATGCATATCATCTTGAAATACGTCAAACAAGGAAGCACAATGAACATTATGATAGGATCACAATTTACTTTTAGTATAGTAGTAGTAGTATGTAGTACAGCCGTAAAAGAGATAAAGATACACCAAATGCCAACCGATATTATGATGATGATGATCACGATGATGATAGTATAATGAGATGAGTCTACTTTGCTTGCTTGCTTGCTTGCTACGCTGAAAGTAATAGAAAAATTTGCATTGAGTTTTACGTGGTGTGATAATAAAACAAGTCAAGTTGAAGTGAAACCGAAAGCATGAAAGTCAGCAAAAATCAAAAAAAATAAAATAAAACCAGCTGGAGCCGGCTGAACAATTATGACGAACCGCAGCACCAGCAGCATACATAGTAGTAGTAAGCAACTACTATAGCAAGCAAGAAGAGAAGATCAAAAAAATAAGCAAACATCGACATCAGCCCAGCAACCTAGCTTCTCTCGGTACAATTTTTTTTTCTTTCGTTTTTTATGCATGCTTGAGTGAGTGAGAAGAATGGCAGTGATCAATCATCTTCAAGTCAACTTTGCCCACACAGTAACCAGCACACCGCACAGCAATACAAAATATTACTATTATCATCATCTTCATTGTCGATGGATGGATATAGTAGAAATCTAAGTGTAAACTATTTTATAATAATATAACCTCAAGTTATATTATTATTATTATTGGCATGAACATTTTTTTGATATTATGGTTTCATCATAATATTTAGAATCAGACAAAAAGTACCTACAACATACATACATACATACCTAGATGCACATAACCTATGGCCTATTTACAATCGTTTTTATTTTTTTATTCTTTCTTTACGGCTAGCAATAATGCTGGTAACGTATTACATGGACATGTATATGACCGACCACCACTCACTCTCTCTCTCTCTCTCCCTCTGTATATTATAAAGTAACAGCTTGTTTCATAAAGCACAATACCCATATTTTTTCCTTTTTTGTTTACTTTAATAGGACGGACATAAATAGCAATGTTTAAGTGCAAAATGTAGTAGAGACCAGCCCATATGGCACCTTCATCGTAATAATCGCAGAGTTAAATGCTCCTGTATAAACATTACAAATTTTTTTTTCGCGGGGAAGTGTATATTGCACACTTGGATTATTATTGGAGGAAACCTCCTCGGCACAAAGATATGTGTATGCATGTTTGGAGGAAATAAAATGAAAACTGGAGAAAAAATATAAATTGCTGAGAGTCAAAGGTGCTATATAAAGCTGTGTGTGTGTGTGTATTTATGTTTAATGGTCACAAGAACTGTTTCCATCTCTCACCACCACCACCACCAAACAAAGCCACATTTCAGCAGTGCAGTGCTATTAAAAGTTAACGAAAATGAAATAATGATTTAAGTTAAATGAAACGACTGCTGCGGTTGCGGTATTTTACATGGTTTTAATATGTACACTAGAAGTGAAGAAATGTCTATATATTTACCTTATAGGCATCGTAAACATGACCTGGCATATTGTAAATTTTGCATTAAAATGTTTTTGAAAAAAAAAGAAGTTGTACACTGACCATGCAGTTTTTTATGTTGGCCTAGGTCCTAATATTATGCTTTAAAGAATTTTTTTGCCAAATTTTGCAATTTAAAAAAATGTGCTAGAAAATGGAGCAGGTGTACCTGTTGTAAAAGTAAAAGCTGAGTAAAATCCCAAAATACATTTTGGTTCTTGCCAGCGCAACATTCTCTTTTATGATCTCGCACTATTTTCAACAAGTTGTCTCCTGCTTCAGCATTCTCTGGTGGAACTGCTTGCTTGGGAAATAAATTTATAAATTGAAAAGGAAATTCCGCCTAAGCAGTCGCCAAAACGGTTGAAACTTTTTATCATCATGTGGTTTCAATAATAATAATAATAATAACATACAAACAACAACAACAAAACCCAGCATTAATATGCGGTCTCACGCTTCTCCTTTAATATATATTTACCATGTAGAAGAGCTGCTGCATAATATTTTAATGTTCACATCACACCCTTGCTGCTGCTGCTGTGGATAAAAAAAGGCTCAGAATTTTGGTCGTCGTGGGATGTGATGGGATCACCTTACTTTTTCGTGCCGAGTGTAACAACAACAACAACAGAATATTTATGCATTGCATGGAAAAAGGTGTAACATGAGGAGTAGAACAAGTTGTGAATGTATCTTGTTGAATTCTCTTGTTATGGAAGCAAAAAAGTATGCTAGATTTTTGGTAGAAAATTTGAGAGTGAGCAAAAAAGAGGAAGGCAGTTTGCGAATGTAAGTTTTTTTAGAAAAGGAAATGAGCCGAGTGCGAGGCTAGCAAGGCGGAAACTAATCAGCAAAAATGATTACAAAAAACACACACATATGCATGCAGACATTTCGTGGTGTGTGTGTGTATGTCTGTATGTGTAGTAAACCCAAGGGAAATACAAAACTCAAACTGTCACTTGACGACTGACTTTTTTGACATTCACTTTTATGTCAAATGTTTAGATAAAACAGAGGGGCAAATGATTACTTTTTTAAGCAAAAAAACATAAAATTGAAAAAGCACACTGTATCCTCAGAATTGACTGTCCACTGGTTGAACTAGGGAAAAAAACACAAATAAAGCTGGGTGATATATAAAGTGTTGCATATATTTGTCGATTGTGTGTGTTGTTGTTGTTACTACTACTGGCCCGACCGTGACAATAAATAATATTTTTTGAAGCACGTGCGAAAATGCTCAGGCACACAAGTTGCTTTTATGTAAGTATGCCATGCTAAAATGAGGAATATGAAATTGATTTTGAAAAGACTGCTTGTGTTGGTGTGTCTGTGTGAATTGAAAATGATGATCATGTCCGTTCATCTCAATATGATATACATATTTGGTAAATATACATATCACTCTGTTTGCACTGCTGTTATTGTTGTTGGCTCCTCTGTATTTTCTTCAATAAAGTTTGCAAATGAAAACTTCTGCTATTTTTACTTTCTGTTTTGTTTTGTTTTTCTCTCGACAACAGCAGCAGCAGCAGTAGAGTAGCTTCAGCATTCAGTAGCATGACAAAATATGCATATGTCAGTTCGTTTCTTTGTCAAATTGTAGAGAAATGAGTGAAGACAAGTGGCAGGGAATTTATTATTATTGTAGATGGAGGAAAGAGGAAAAAAGACTAATATTGTCGCTTGTCTTTTCAATTCTTCATGTTTTTGTTTGCATCGCCCTTCAAAAGATATATATTTGTCGTAGTGTCGTCGCCGTCTTCGTATCATCATAATATTCGGTTCAAGGAGACGACACAACTAAAGTAAGCAAACGAATAAGAAATGCAAAGGGGAAGAAATTGGAGTTCTCAGGATGACGACGACGATGATGACGATGAAAATGAAATGAAAGATGGAGAAAATTGAAACTTGAATATTGAGTTTTGTTTGCAGAGAGTGTCTCTCTTTCAAGGAAAAAAAGAAAAGAAAAAAACTTTTTTCTCGTGACAGCAGCAGCGCGACAAGAAAAGAAGATATGAGGAGTATCAGGTGGCGTGTGTGTGGTGAGGTGGTATCATAATGCCCCAAAAAATAAAATACATATAAACTGCGTCTGTAAAGCTTATAACTTGACTGACTACGAGCTGAGAGTTACAACGAAATCTGAGAAAAACTAGGTAATGATGTTACTGCACGCAAAAGAAAGAATGAAAAAAAAAACTTTTTAAAATGTTGAATTTTTGACCTGATGATTTTTTCCATCTGCCGCTGCTGCTGCTGCTGGATGATGCGAGGAGTCATATGTTTCGTGCATTGAAAAGAAAAAAAAAGAAGAAAAAAGTATATATCTCTAGCAAAACTTTCACCTTTTATCTAACTTACTCAACAGTGCAGCACATTGGCTAGAGATTAAAAAAAAGTTTTGTGGAGCATGATAAGCTTATAACTTGACTGACTACGAGCTGAGAGTTACAACGAAATCTGAGAAAAACTAGGTAATGATGTTACTGCACGCAAAAGAAAGAATGAAAAAAAACTTTTTTAAATGTTGAATTTTTGACCTGATGATTTTTTCCATCTGCTGCTGCCGCTGCTGCTGCTGGTGGATGATGCTAGGAGTCATATGTTTCGTGTATTGAAAAGAAAAAAAAGAAAAAAGTATATATCTCTAGCAAAACTTTCACCTTTTATCTAACTTACTCAACAGTGCAGCACATTGGCTAGAGATTAAAAAAAAGTTTTGTGGAGCATGATGTTGCTTTCTATTTTGCCACTAAATGCGTGACTGAATTCTCCGTATACGTGCTCGGATGATTAAACGAAGAAGGGAAAAGTTTAAAATTGATAAGTACGAATTGGTAACAATAGTTTTCGCTCATAAAAATATTACCTGCGCTGGTTCCCCACACATTTCTATTTGCTTGCTTGGTTGAGATTTGGACATGAAGTGAATTCTTAATTACCTGACTGGTTGGAAAATGGCTGTGTGTATGTACTACTGTGTACATATTTCAATCTGATTGTATAGTACAGCATGTATGTATGGAGTTTATCTATATAAAAGAATAAAATTCGGGGAAGAAGAAAAAGAAAAATGCATTGTTGGTCGAGAGAACTTTTGAGATAGGTGGGTAGTAATAGTATTTTAGTGGCATGGCATAGTGGATGGAGAAGAGCACGTAATTCCAGTTTTCGTACCTGTACTTCAGTTACTGAAACCAACACCACTGAATTAATATCATCTATTTTTTCGTATCTCGCGTTCAGCACGATAATATAAAAAGATAAAACTAAAAAAACTTACTTTATCAACTTTTTTTGGGTATCGAGAGTAGCTTCTCTACTTTAAAAAAAGTGTCTGATATACTTTAACGAACAAAATGATCTTCTTTTTTATATTTAAAAGTATTTAGCAAAAGTTGTACATTTATTTTTGCACAAACTTACCTATATGTACTCTTTTTTTACAAAATTACTCTGCTACTTGGATACTCCAGTTTTTAATTCATTCCGTTTATAAATCACAGAGACGCAATTGATAGTCTACAGGTTTTGTTTTGGACAGCGAAAAAAAACTAGTTAAAAAAAGTAGATGATCTTGTTTAGTTTGAAAGCAGAGTAGATATATAAAATAACTTATTCAGTTGCAGACTTTGGTTGCTTCGTACGCTATAATTTTAAGGAAAAAAATTATTTTTTAAAACAGAATTAAGCAATAATATGTTAATCGATCGAATTCATTCAGCGACTCTACAAAATTGGAGGAAGAAAAAAATTCAATTTTTCGTAGACTTTGGCCCGTGGAATTTCATTAAGTTGAATTAATTTCACTCATAACAGGTTTCATAACGAGGCATGGTCAAAATTTGATGAGTAATCTATACTACAGTAGGTTATTTGTATGTAGGTACCTGGGTATTGTAATTGTATAGTTTTGAAGAAACTAGAGAACTGCTTCAAAATTTGCAATGAAAAATTAAATAAATTGAGTTGTTAAACCGACAAAATAATTTTCTGGTGAATCTGAGTGCCAACATTTGAGGTAGATAGAAAAACAAGATACTATAGTGTATTTGCAAATATGGGTTATGGGATTGATGTCGTTGTACATGGTAATTGTATTTTCAAAATTCAAAATAGGTAAATCAAGTAGGAACATATTTTTCGAGAAAGATATACACGCTTTTTGTTTCGGAATGGTTGGTTGTCAGTTTTTTTGTGTTTAACCGAGTTTAACCGTGAATGACTCATTCCACATGACGACAATAATGATGTTCATCTTTATGATGATCATGATGATTTTTTTTCTCAGATTGACTGACTGACGGACTATCTTGCCGGTTGCTGTCCAATATTCCTTACGTATCTCCTATAACAACTTTTACTACTACTCACGTCTAAACATCACACAATAATATAACCCAGCACTCTTTTTCTGCTAATCATCGTCATCTTTCCTGTGCATGATTCATTGGCAAACAAACTCATCGTCATGCTCACCACCACCACTACCACCATCACCATCAGATTTTCCTGATGATAATAAAGTGTTTTGCCTTTGTACTTTTTTTACACTATGCGTGTCGCTGGAATCAAATTTGTACTTTGTACTACTGGGTAGTAGTAGTAAGTGGTAGCACGTATATTAGTATTGCATGACGTTAATAATAGAAATATGATTGTGTGCTAATGAGTGTAATTTCATTTCAAGTCAGTCATCTCGCTGACTTTGGATACAAAAGAGTTGCGTGACGGATATAAAAAAAGATGAGTGAGTAGAGATGAGATAGAATGGAGGAGAAGAGGGTGGAAAAGACAAAAAGTAGATGAAAGATTATATATTAGTCCTTTTTTATGATTATCTTCTTTACTTTTCTGCACCTCAAAGTCGTCACCACGTCACTGTATCTCTCTCTCTCTACTAGCTTTGTGGTTGCTCAGCTTCTTAGTAAACACAAGTAAGCATTATTGTTATATTCAACAAAAGAAGTTATACTGGGGAGTTTCGAGAATTATAACAATGAAACGTGTTGCTGCTGGTGATGATGATGATGAAAATGATAAAAATCTTTATTTTCACCTTCATCAGCGCTCGTCATCCCCATCACAAGTGTTTTTTTCCGATTCACTGGCAAATAATATGCAATCTGTACAACAAACCCACTCTATACACAGTCATTAATAGGTAATTGAGTACGTACAAATAATTTTCTGAGTTCTGACGCAACGCAAGTTTATTTTCTCATCATCGTGATCATCATCATTGACAACAAGCAGTTCAGCGAAAATATATTCACTTGTTTGTCACTTGGCATTCACATCGTCTTGGCAAGATTGTCATTTTGATAAAAGAGGCTTATTGTCCACCTTCTTTGAATTTTGCATAACTGCTGATTGTATAAATTTTTAGGCATATATGCTATCGGATAAGTTTAGCATAAAAACTGGTAATTGTTTTGACATACAAATGTTTGGAAAATTCCCAATGGAATAATATTCCAATGAGATTTTAACACTGTCGAAAAAATACACTTTCAATTTTTTTAAAAATGGCTAGCTGGTGGGAATACTGATAATTTGTAAATCACGATTTCCAGCTATTTTAGCACATTTTAAAAAATTATTCAGGGTGATGTGAGTAGCAACTCTGGCATTTCATAATTTGTAACATAACACAGCAAACAAAACACATATTTTTGGGATGACGCATTCAGAAGCTATGCTCAACGCATCATCATCATCATCAGAATATTTGAAGCAAGAATGAAAATAAATAAATAAAAAATTGTTTTAAACCCATGCAGTATATAATACGTAGCAGTAGTTGCATTGCTGCAACAGCAGCAAAAAAAACAAATTTCCCTATTTATTTTTTCTCCTCCCCCCAATATCATGTTTTTTATACGGTGGCAAATAAAAAAATAATTATCTAAAGCTGGTTTTATTGGAGGCTAATAAAAAAACAACAAAAGTCATTATCCTGATGCCGTCGTTCATAGAACTGGACTGACTGAGTGAGTGAGTAAATGGGAAATACAATGGCAGCTTCATTGATCAAGTTTCTTCCTTAAAATCTCCATCAGTTGACCATTACTTACCTCAACATTGTATTGTTCCCTTTCTTCTTCTGCCATTAATTTTTTTGCCAATATAAAAAACGTACCTTTTTGTTCCATTGTTTTGGAAGATGAGAGCAAAAAAATAGTTAAGTAAAAAATGTGTGTCTGAATGAGTAATGCTATTTCCACCAAACAAATTACAAACCTCACCTTGTAAAGAAACAGTGGAAAATTTGCTCACATTTTGCTCATCATCGCTATTCGCTAAAATTCATTCAATGACCGTATATCATCATCATCATCATCATTTTCCTCTTCTTCTGCTTTTTCCTTTCGAACAAACTCCATTCCATTGGACCCTCGTTTGCAAAAACCAAATTACCTCTAGATTTACTCCATTAGTGCAAAGTCATTCAAGTCAATTTCACCGAAAAGGGTAACATTGCATTATTATTATTATTATTATTATCGTCTTGCTCTAAAATGGAAACGCGAAAGCAGGCAGAAAAGATAATAAATCACGATCCAATCTGCCATCCAAAAAATGTTTTTTTGACATGACGTGACGTGACGTCGCAGTAACAGCAAGAAAGAAGCGCTGTAGCGGAATGCTTGCTTTTATACATGTATTATGACGTAAAACAGTGCAAAAACATGACATTATGATTTAGTTCATTTTCATTCCCATTTCTTTTCGCTGTGCTCAAACGAAACGGCTATTTGAGCGAGTAAAAGGGAAAAAGAAGATAATCGCGGTTTGGTGCAGTGATGGTGATGCTGCTGCTGGTAAGAAGAAGCAAAAGCAAAAAAATGCAAGTCAAGAACCCTTTCAAATTCTATTTTTACACTGTTTCAATCCTCCACGTGAATGAGTTATTGAAAATTTCCCAAAAAAAAACTTTCAATAATTGCATTAAACATTTTTTTCTCATGTGAACTTTCTTGTAAAAACGTTGTAAAGAAAAGAGGGAAATTATTATAATTTCTGTAAAAAAAAGTACAAGCAAAACGCATGTCTTTGCTAGTTGCTATGTCATGACGGTTTAATTTCGGTTATGCGGTGCGCGCAAATTTATTCATCATTTCACTCCGCATTTTCATTTCCATCTCATTATCCACCAACTAGTACATTGTACTAATATTCCCATTCATTCATTTCCATCACATTCAACAATCTCATAAGTTCTTCTTCCGAGCAACACGACAATTCAATATAGAACAATGACTAATGACAATGCAGTGTTGTAGCCCAGGGACAGAAAAGCAGCAGCAGCCATTTTCTATTCTTATGAAAATTTTCCAAGCGCTTCTCCTCCGCAATTTTGATGTGTTTTTTTCCTTATGCCCGGCAGAAATTTGCTACAAAATCCGCTTCGACAATGGCACTATAATTGTTTCTCTGTTTGCTGCTGCCACAATGCGAATTCCCATGTGAATATATATTCAGATTGCTGTGTGTGTGGTGTGTGCTCATTCACACATGCATACATACTGCTGGAAGGTCAGTCAGTTTTCCCCTAATTTTGAAAGACAAACTCGGGGTTTCCCTATTTCGCTCAAACAAAATGTGATTTGCTATTTTAGTAGAATTGCTGTGATTACAAAGCTAGTAGACAGACCTCTTTATATAATATGCGTTTTGTGATGATGATGATGATAATAATGATCAAGATTAATGTGTATACGGTTGAATCGAAGACAGTAGTAGTAGCAGCAGCAGCAGTATAAGTAGAGAAACAGCAGAATGTTATTTTTTTTGAGTGAAAAGAAAAGAGCAGCACAGTAGTACAAGAGCTTAGCTAAAACTGAACAAGAGGAATTTGCTGTTTTGGAAGAAGAAATGGATGATGATAAATGGTTTTTCACCAGTCACGTATCATATTCTCTTTTCTTCCTCTCCATTTCAACTTGGTTTGCTGCTACTGCTGCCACTGCAAAGAAATGGAGGGAGAAGAGAGGGAGGGAGGAGGTTATGAGAGAAATAACATTTTTCGCAAGTTTTTGTTTGACGCATGTTGTCTCGCTTATAAGTATACTGCTGCTGCTACTACTACTGCTACATAATCGCATAATAATAATAATATTATTTTTTGTGCTACATATTGTTATATAGGTAGACTAGGTTCATCATCATCGGAAAGTGTACACCTTTTATAAAATCTTCTCATGTACACATATTGTAATGTTATGAGGTAATAGACAAGGTCTTTGTTTTTTTTTCACCGAGAGGCTGGCTGGCTAGACCAGTACGTGCCTGGGATACATATAGCTAAAGGGAGTATAGGTAAATATTTTTATAGACAAGTTTGAAATTTTACACGAGTTTTTAACCAAATTATAAATTACCGACAGTAGTAGTAGTAGTAAAAATATGCATACAACTGGATAAAATAATATTGAAAATGTAAAGTGTGGATTATGTATGCAGTGCTTTGTGCATGTACCAGGATATATGCCGGTAATAATAATTTAATTTTTTTGATTGACAGGATAATGGTAAATGAGACGTACTTGTAAAATATTTAATATTTGTGATGTGTCATGCAGCATGGAATGATGATGATAATTCGTTGCGACATTTCTTTTTGAATGTTAAGTTAAACGATAAAATATTAATATTAAAATGTGAATGGCCAGCATGTCAAATGCTAATTCGTTGTCACTGCACTATACTGACAGCATGATAGGTATGTTGTGTGGTTGATTATTGTATTAAAAATAGACTTTAAAAAATTACGACAAAATTATAATGCAATATTTGTGACACGACGCCTGCTGGCATAAATGCTAATGCGTTGTCACTGCACTATACTGACAGCATGATAGGTATGTTGTGTGGTTGATTATTGTATTAAAAATAGACTTTAAAAAATTACGACAAAATTATAATGCAATATTTGTGACACGATGCCTGCTGGCATATACTCGTTTTATCAAAAAAACGTGTCCCGTGTTTGCGTTAAATATTTTTAAAATCTGCAAATTAAGTTAGTTTACATTGATATAATATTTCATTCCATTTATTTCAAATGCAAATCTCTCTTAAAAAGATTTTCTGTGAATTTCTAACCACGCCCTTGTATTTTCTCCAGAATAATGCCATTTACGATTGTTCATCCACACACACACGCCTATCTACCTATTTTTTAATTTAACATTCCATTATCATCTTTTCTCTATTTCCACAAAAGTTTTCCTGTGTAAGAAAAAGCAAGCAAGAAATGCTGCTCATTCACAATAGTCAGTCAGTAGTCCTGTATATAGCTTTTGCTATAGACTAGACGTTTGACATTAATCGTAAAAGTAAAATCCGGCTTAATTTTGCTACAAGACTTGCTGTTGATATATTAAGCAAAAAAACGGCGACGACATTGAGGAAGAAAGGAGGAAAGAAGGAGGTGGTAGTATGCATCTTGAAGATTTTGTTTAATCTTTATATAATGCTACAAGAGAGAGCGTATGGCTCAAAGGAGATAGAACCTACCTACTCTGCTAATGATGCTGGCGGCGGAAATGCGTAATGGTGGCAGACAGGAAAATAAGGGAAGCGGAAAAAGGTGTTGTCTGCGGCTGGATACAGAAGAAGAGAAAGAAAATGGAAGAAAGTTTTATTGGGGGTCTGTCTACTGCTTGCTTATACTTTTCATCCCTCTGTGTGTGTGGTTGTAGTTTCATATAATTGTTTCTTGGTTCTCTTTTCATTCCACTAAATAGCATTTCTCTCTCTTTTTTTTTTAAAAAAAAAGTCAAAACAGTTGGAGAAAGGTTGTCGTTAAATAAAAAAATATGGGGGATTCGATATATATTCATTTGTGGGTATTAAAGGGAAAGATAGTATTACTCTCAAACCTGACAAAGATAATCTTTCGTGAATTATAAAGTACATTTTATTGTAACTTTACTGTAAATTCCCTTACCTGCCGTTACAACGAAATAAACAATGGGTCACATGTGTAACTTACATCATCATTGTATCTTTCGTGAATTAAAAAAGTACATTTTATTGTAACTTTACTGTAAATTCCCTTACCTGCCGTTACAACGAAATAAACAATGGGTCACATGTGTAACTTACATCATCATTGTACAGTAGTTGTTAAGTCCCAATCCAATTTAAACAGTTTATCCTCTTAGCTTCTTTTTTTTCTAAAAAAACGTTTTTTTTTTGTTTACACTAGAATAGTAGAAGAATAGCAAGGGGAAAAAAAAGTTTTAATCTGTTTGATTTACCAAGAGTTAAGTACAACAGCAGCAGTAGTAGATGATTGTGTTCAAGTGAGGATTTTTAAGCTACTTCCAAGGGATTAATTTTGTTAATTTGTTTTACCAAGAAATGCTCCGGATGATGGAACACTCTCAACTACTGGTTCAGATACGATTAGCTGATTACAAAACAGAAGCAGGCATACTATATGAGTGAAAGGTAAATAGAAAGGGAAGCGCTCTAAAAATTTATAATCCGATTTTAGTGCTGTTGATGTCATTTACACTTTTGATTCCGTAAGTTTTTGGGAATGCATGTATATTACAGTGAAGCGCAGTAAATTTACATTTAAATTAAAAGCAAAACTATTTTCACCCTTTCACCAAAATTTCTGACGAAGTTGCTGATAGGCTTTTAAGGCTTAACGCTATCGTACTTTAAGCAAGATTCATTTGTGCTTCGGTGGAAATATAGTACCTATCTTTTAAGAATTATTTTTAAAAGACCATCTTTAATTAATGCAAAGTATGGCATTGTTTTCAAAGCAATTAGGGATTCCTTTGTATTGTCTCTGTAAATAATTAATTTTTATTTTGTAGACAAAAAAGTAAAAAAAATCCGAAACCAGTTCTTTTGTATGTATGTATGTGTAATAATAATCATATTATGTTG
>JAHZMT010001937.1:0-10581 GCA_027743785.1 Sinhomidia bicolor | reverse complement strand
CAATCAGTCAAGCGTGGCCGGTCTACATGGTAGGTCGGCCCCCGGTCGTTTGTAGTAGTAGTGTAATAATGTGATAGGTGATGATGATGATGATGATAAGGAATCAGTGAAAATGATGATGACTAGATGATATGGAAATTACTAAGGAAGATTGAACAGCAGAGAGATGATGGAGAGAGGGAGAAAAAAACAGCACATTCCTTTGTGTTACAAATATAGCAGACCAGGCCAGACAATATTCCTTTATCAAAAGAACAGTTATTACATTTTTTCAATTTGTTATCACAGTGTCGATTCAATTTTGTCACTTTTGGTATTAATACACTAACGCCCATTTGTAAAATCTAATTAGCTGTCACTTGTACTCAACAACCATACATTACTCCTACTTTGCTGTTGCCGTTGCTGTTGCTGCTGCTGCACCCTCGTCAATAATAATTACAAAATGACAAGATCTTCAAATTGCTATACAGCATAGTACATCATCATCACGATTCCCTTCTGTCGCGAAAATCTGCATTTAATGACTTATTAATTCCAGAGCTATAAACGGGCAAGTAAATGGGCTTTTTTTATCGTCCTACGTGCACAGACTGTAAAATTTGCTGTGGTTGACCTGCCTAATGTGGCTTGTCAATAATGCATGCATGCATGCACGGCTGTGAAATCACCGTGACATATCCTTCCATTTGAGGCACAGCATGACATAAATAAAAAAAGAAGATGATGAAAAAACAGGATTTATCAATTTTACAATAACGTGGGAATGGAATTCATACACATACATTGAGAAGAAATATAAAGAAAATATAAAAAAAATGTTTTGCATTCATTGACGATGCAAATGATTCTAGTCGGCAGTACAATTTTAGAATCATTGAAATAAAAAAGCAATAGGTTATTTATGAGCGTGCAATATGCAATGCAAAAACAACAAAAATGCAACGATAAGAGACGGCTGAAGAAAAAAGAGTTTATTTTTTTTAAAACGTTGATTTATATTTTTTTTCGCAATCCTCAACATCATGTACCATTGTACTTATCTATATGAACTTTTTTAATGTAAAAATAAAATGTTAAACGAAAACTCATGCTGCGCTCCAAGTTGAATTTGCAAGTTTTTTTTAAACAAAAAACTGAAAATCAAAATCAGACATGATCATCATGAGGAAAAAAATAATCTTGTATATATTTTGCATGCAGCTTAGCCAGATGTAGATAAATATCTAGTCTGAGAATGAGTAGAAAAGAGTGCCAAGCATAACAAGAACAAACACAACAAAATATTTCGATCCTCTATGCTACATTAGCAGCGGCATGATGATGATGATAATCATGATGCTCATCTCTGCTTTTGGGATGATTTTACTTGTTCAATGTTCACCCACTTTTTCCGGAAATGATAAACAAAAAATGGCCTGTGTGTGTGTCATGTGCAGTACAGCAGTGAATGTGAAAGTCTGTCTGTGTCTGTGTATGCGATTTTTTTGGTATTTGGGTTGGGGCACAATCAATACTTTTTTGCCCAATTTTATAAAAAAAAACAACACATGCAATATAATTGCTTGGGATGAAGACGGTTACTCAGACTGACTTTGGATAGAGTAATTGTAAAAGCAATTTTAATTTTATATAATTTTTTAAAAAAATAAAAAATAGCAGTACTTACCGATATACCAGAATCCGCTAACGCCTTATGTTTGATTAGAGGATTAACGATTGCGTACGGAGATCCGTCCAAAGGTCCATCCACATGAAGCAATGGGATTTGTTTATGTTGCAAAAAATGTTTTTGAAGCTGATGTGGGTAGACGACTGCCGGCTCACCTCCACCACCAACACCGTTACCATTCACACTCCTTCTCTTTTGTACTTGTGCATACAAAGCCTCTTTGATCTTCTGATGGTCTACAGCCGTTGACCTTTGCTGATTGCCACCTGTACTACTTGCACCGCCGCCACAACTGCTAGCAACGCTTCCACCTCCACTATCACGATCACCACCGCCACAACTCACACTACCACCACCACCACTTACTCCAGCTGCTGATGACGGTGAGTTCTGGATTCCCCCACCTACTTGCTCACCTGCTGTTGTACTACTGCTTCCAGCACGTTGCAGGGAGCAGTTGTCCTCGTCGTCCTCGTCTAGAAGACCAGTACAACCAGAATCTGGTAAATCTTCCGGTGATACCCTTTCTAACGTGGCCGATGACAACAGCAGTCTTGACTCTGGATGAAGCTCAGTCTCGTCTACTAGATCTCCTCCTAGAACCTCTACACATATGTATATGTAGTTGTTACCCGAACAAAAATATAAATCTTTTAAAAAACTTCTTCTTTTTCTTCCTCAATCAGCCCACACGTTCACGTTTTGTTCGTTCAAATAAAATGATAAAAACTTGCGCGCTACGCAATGCATGCTGCGCCTCTACTCATATACAGCTACTTGCTACCGCTTCTACTTCTCTTCCGCTACTAAACCAAACTTTTCAAAAAAAAAAACTTTTCAAAAAAATACTGCATGCATATTGCATGATGATAATATGGAACGACGACGACGAGCGAGAGTCACAACACAAAATCAACTTTTTAAATTGTGCATTTACAAAAATAAGCACACTTTATACTTTGGTACGTGTACACATATACAACAAACAACACTACTATTACTACTTATTTCTTTTAGCCACTTTTTTTACACGCTGCTGCTGCTGGCAAACACTCTGTCTGTGTATTTCATGCTCTACTCTACATTATATATACAGCAACAGCATCATCCCTATCAGCAAATAAAAAAAAGAAAATTGTGCTGTTGGTTGATAAAATAAGACTTGACTTTTTTATATTTAAGATGACGATGAAGAAGAAGATGATGTGATATACTACTACGTGTGTGCTTATAATATTGCAGCTCCATTAGCCAAAGAGCACCAGCAGCAAAACAACATATTACATGATGATAATCGTCGTCGTCTTCTTCTTCATCTTGCTTGCCTTTTTTCTACTTCTACAACTCATGGAATACGTTCGACTACTAAACCAAATCGCAACTCGACAGATGCATAAGTATACGGAGGAGAGAAGAAGAAAAAAAAATAGCTTGCACTAGAAAAAAAAATCTTCACCGAGAGCCACTACTACCATACATACCAACTTGCATATTATTTTATACACACACACATACATACCACCATCATAGCCATTATAACAACATAACGTTAAAAAAGTAACGTTTTGGAATGGAATATTATGTATATGTCTTATGTCTATGATGAGCAAAAGTTTTTTGGTATGGTTGGTTTGGTATGTAGCAGCAGCAGCACCAGCACCAGCAGAAGCGGCATCGGCGGGTTGAATGTTATTGATGCTGATGATGAGCAGCAAGAAGAGACTTACTTATGCAATATAACTTTTATGTTAAACATTCTCCTGTGTGCTATCATACAATTCATAGTGAGACAAGCTAAAGTAATATTACCAATGAATATACATGAAGCTGTAGTAGTAGTAATAGTAGTAGTAGTTGTGGTAGTTGGAGAGTTTCACGTTGTTGTAAAAGAGAAAAAATGAAGCGCATGCCAAAAAATCGGTTTGTTCTCCGCCTGCTTATATAATACTTTAGGTTTCACATATATTCCTTCTGCTGCTACTCTCTCTCTCTCTATGTCTGTATTTGGATTTTTATATACTACTTTGTCTGAATATTTGTATACAATGTGAATGTGTGTGGAAAAGTAGCACTAGAAATACACATACACACATCATCACTATCACCATTCCAACTCCACCACTGAAAGCAAAAAGGAAGAAGCAAAAAATGCACGTGGACTGGACTAGGGCATTATATAATCTCGATGTACATCCTCCACCACGTATACCACGATGATATGGAAGGAAACGAGGAACCTGACTGCTTCTCTTTCTCTCTCTCTCTCTATTTTGAAAAAAAATAATAATAGGAATAGTCTTCGTAGTAAAGGCAGCAGCAGCAGTGGTCTACATTGTTCTGTCTGCTTAACAATGCAGCTTAGTTTTTGGTTTTACTTTGCCTCTCTTGTTCTTCTCTGGCCCTCTGTAGTAGTAATAGAATAGAAAAGGCATGACTTTTTACAAGTGAACAAGCACGGCACACACACACACTCACAACAACAACGGCGGTGAAGTGAATGCCATTACATTACTGCTGGTACGGCATGCAAACCAAGTGAGTCGTGTGTTCGTTCCGTTTCAACGTTTTCATCTGTAATTGACTTTTGGATGAGTAGACTAGGTAGGCATGTGTATGAATGCTCTCTTCTACCACATCTGTGAAGTGTGTGCTCTATCGGATGGCGAACATTGTTGCTGCTTACGCTGCCTGCTCTCTCCCTCTTTCTTTAACTGCTTAGTTTATGTAAGGAAATGTTCCATACTTCCTTCATCAAATCCTTTTACTACTTTTTTCCTCTCTCTCTCTCTCTCTCTCTCTTCTCTGGCTACTATAAATTCACGCGTGCACACATGAATTTTGTTACATAATAATACATGCATGCTAGAAAGACATAACATTCTCTCTCTGACTATAACAGACTGTCATATTTACTCGGTGGATTTACGCGTTTATTATGTTCAGTTGAACTGCTTCTTGAAAACGACTCTTCCGCTCATTCAACAAGACACACTGACTTGTACAATTACTACAGCTTCTGCTGTGCTACTACTACTACTACTACTACTACTGCTTGGACAGAGCAGCTAAACAAGAGCCAAGGAGGAATAATACAACAGAGCGAGAACAAGTTTTGCTTTTAAAAGATTTTCCCTGCTTCTCGTGGCACTTTCAACTTGACATATCACCATTACATTAGCACTGCTACTACCACTCCATACCATGCCTACTGCTACTAGTAGTGGAGGCGAGTGGTCCTTTTCCCGTCATGTAGCAAAACATTCGAGCATTCAACTAAAGTACAAAACAAATGGGCTTCCTCACTACTCCACTTCTTTTCACAGGAGACATTTCCTCGTGTACTTTCAAAGAGCAAAAAAAAGGAAAATAGCACACGTACACAAAATAGCATAAAAGCAACATACTATACTAGTATCGCATGGCAGTTGTAATAATAATAATAATAGAGATGTGTGCAAGTGTGTGTGTTGGGTAATAAAATGTCTAATAGCAACCTACACACATCCTTCCTATACACAATAAAACATGCATATTAGTATATAGGAAGCACATTATTTGAATAGGTGCTTTAACTATGTTTCTCATATTAACAACAGTTTTTATATGGCTATATCACAACATGTGATATGATTATCTTTCTTCATAATAATAATATCCATTTTCATCAAGTGCTCTGTGCTCTCTCTTCTCTCACCTTACCTTCCCTCCTGAGCGGAGTTGAAAGAGAAGAAAAGTGTAACAGTATAAACAGCAGCAGCAGGAGCAGCAGCCGTACTAGTAGAAGTTAAGCTGTGATCAAAATTATTACCACACACGAGCACTTTTCCTTCCTCCACAACATAATACCACTCCATTGGAATGCAACTTGACTATATAGGAAACTATTATGATTACCTGCTGCTGCCGCCATATGAGTTTTTATTACAACAATTATGATGAGGTTGTAACAGCAGAAGCAGCAGAGAGAGCAGACAAAGGATTTTATGCTTTTGTTCAAAAGAATACGCTCTTCTTCTTGTAGCTGCTGCTATGCTGCTGCGAATGTACACGGGATGAGGTACTACTGGTACATGACATTACTTCCTTTCCATTAATCACCCCATTCATATTCATAAGCTGATGGCTGATACAGTATCCAATCCAAAAAAGTAAAAGTGCTTCACTACTACTTCAACTTGATAGTCATTCTCATGGTTGTTGGTGCTATGCTATTGTACTTATAATAGCAAGCCACGAATACAAGGAGAAAGGAAAGGATTTTTTAACGACGTAATTGTGCGAGTAGTGATCAAAAGCAATAAAGCAGATGATCATGATCAAATAAATAGAGAGGAAAAAAGAAAAAAGAAGAACAGGCAGAGGCCGTCTGGTTTTGCCATCCCTCGTGGGAGATTACAGACACAGTTTGTTGGCTCAAAAATAAAGCTCTTTTTTATATACAATAGAAGACTAGAGAGAGAGCTTTATCAGAGAGTTTTTGCTGATCAAAAGACTTGGTTTGCCTTTCAAACGGAGTACTCATAGTAGAAAAAAACGTAAATAGTGGCAAAATCGATGTATTGTATAGATGAGAGAAAAAAGAGCAAGAGTGAGTAGTATAGTTAGTGTGTTTCTCACTCATAAATTTTGATACTGTAAACCCCTTTTGAGATTCTCCAGAAGAAGAATAATGATCAGCTTGTTTGAATCGGAGAGTGAGTGAGTTTAGCCCACATTCATTCATTACCCATAATAATTTGTGATTAGGCAGAAAGAAATACGAAGGGAAAAGGGGCAGCCTCTAGTTGTCTTTCTCTCTTTGTGTCTAGTACTCTTGTAGTAGAGTTTGGAATAATAATAAAAAAAAGAAGGATGGTGCCATTATTATTACTGCTGGTGGTGCTGGTAGCAAAGCTGTATATATTATGTTGGACCCAGACTGTCTTGTCACAACAAGAAAAAAAAAACAACAAGTAGTGAGTGAATACATTATATGTACAGTGGGGAAAGTTTCAAGAGGAGTGACATGATAGAGGAATCTAGGTTTTTCTACTTTTTTGTTTCTGATTTTAAATTTCAATATAAACCGAAGGAGGAAGGAAGAGAGAGAGAAAAAAAAGACGAGAAAAAAATGTGAAAAGGGCGGGTAAAGTAGAAAATACGAATCCGCAAAAATCTTGTGGTAGTGCTGTTGTTGTAAAAGAGGAGGATGAAAAGTATTGAGCACCATAAAAGTAGAGAAAAAAATGTGAAAAGGGCGGGTAAAGTAGAAAATACGAATCCGCAAAAATCTTGTGGTAGTGCTGTTGTTGTAAAAGAGGAGGATGAAAAGTATTGAGCACCACACCAAATTCATTGACCTCAACCAGCTTATTTATTGGCCTAGTCGCATACCCCCTGTCACTTTAAATTGTGAGGAAAAAAAGTCTCAAGAACAAGTGCACTTTATTTTTATTACTAAAATTGTCTGTGTGTATTTTTGTATGCTTGAAAAAATAATATGTTCCCATTGCTATTCAATTTTTTTTCCTTTTGGTTTACTTTTTGCATAGAGAGAGAAATTACCGATATAAAAGATTAGATAATACAGAAATTTATAACGTGTCGCGTACACTCGTCTTTTACAACCTGAATTGAATAACAATAATAATAATAATAAGGATGCTTATTATGTATTCAAATAAGTAAAGAGAAATTATCAAAAAATGGATTTTGATAATGAAACGTGAGCTGGAGTAGTAGTGGAGAGGACGAGATAGAGAATTTATTTTGCATTTATCGTGACTTTTTGTTGTCGCTGTCGTTGTTGCTGCAGCAGTAAAAGGAGACAGAGAGAGAGAGGGCTAGCCATGCATGATGCGTGTATTAAATAGCTCTTCTCATGCATGGAATAAATAAACAATTTTTTTTAAAGACCATTTTAATGTATGTGAGTGTGTAGGTATCCATACGAAATGCAGAAGAGAGGTCTTTCGTTAAATACGATTTATTATACACCATGGGCCAAAATTACAACAATTTTGTTGATAAAAATGAAAAAAGGCATAATATAATATTATTACTCTCTTTCTTTCTGTATATATATTTTTTTCCTGCCTTTTGTGTAGATACTGATGTTGTTGTGTACGTATATATTATACGATGAGCAACATGGTTCCGCACCGTGCTCTGTTGTGCATCATGTCATGTGAAAATCTTTCATTCTTCTCTGATTAAAAACTTCAACATAACAAGTTTATAATAGTAATGTGGCTCGCTGTAGGATAAGTTGCCTAATTTGGAAAGAAAAGGCTCATTTTGTCCTAAAATGGAAGCCAACAAAATGGAGAAGAGAAAAAAATGTATATAATACGCTTTTGAAAAGGGAGACTAGAATGGTAACATTCCAGACCATTTATTTCTCCTGAGAGAGAGAGATAGATAGAAAGAGAGAGAAAAAATAGAGTCCACGTGTACAAAACATTTTTTTCATGCCATATTAATAAAAGAGAAAATGAAAAATGTTGTTTTCTATTAAACTTCTACTAAAATGCGAAAAGGGCAACTTGTGTGCAAGATTTTATATACATACCTACCTATATTTTTGTATCATGATTAAAATGTTGAACAAAATCATCATTCTGATTAAGCGTGTATATGTAAAAGTTTATTCTTCTGCTACTACTACTACTACTGACACATAAATATTATAGAGAAAATACGTCAAGTTTACAAAGCAAACAAAAAAGCGGCATTCATAATATATTAAAGCAAGCAATAGTATTACACTTTTTCCACGCAAAGCGAAAGATATATGTAACAGCGGTGCGGTGAGTTAAAAAAACCGTCGTGTGAGTGGCTTGAAGGAGAAAAAGAAGAAGAAAAAGAAGAAGAAAAAGAAAAAAATAGGAGACACTGTAATTAAGATGATAGGAGAAAAAGTAGTAGTTGAAAGACTGAGCTTTAAAGCAGAGATTTCATGATAACAATAATAAGAATATATATAGAGAGAAAAAAGTAAGTGAGCGAACACAAACTTCATTTTTTCTCAGACTGCTGGCTGTAGTGCGGTATTAGCGGCCAACCCACCTTTGCAGGTTTCATCAACTTTAGTGCAAAGTTTTTTTTGTCGAATGAAAAGATTAGTTTCCCATAAAGCCCTACGAGTACCACCACCACCGTACACACAAGGCTTTCCCAGAAAAGAAAATCTTTTTTAACAAGAAAAATCGAAAAATTCACAAGAAAGTTTACAAATCAGTTTACTTTTACCTCCATGTCTATATCTACGGGTAGACAAACGGGTTGAAAAAAAATACTAAAAAATTTAAGCTTGTATAGATATCTCGGTATAGTTGTATTACTGCTATACATTTTATGAACGGAATGAATATACCTTTATTCTTTTTTTCCTGCTGCTGTAGACAGAAAAAAAGGTACAAACAAAACCCAAACCGGAAACAAGTACTTTATCTCAACTTTCTTTAACAAACTTGTTGTGAAGAAGAAAGGTTTTTATTATTTTATTTTTTATTTTGTGTTGTATACCGCTATCGTGAGTAGTAGAATTATTATTGACAGTAGAAACGTTATATATAGCAGTGTAGAGTATATTATATATTTACTTGAACATTGAAAGAAATATAGAAACCTTATATTTTGTGCGTAGTCAAGTACGTAAGTACATTTTCTATGTAGTCTATATATATATTATTGGCACTTACCCGAACCGGGAGTTATTGTAATTTCCGGTGTCTTGCTTCCCGATCTCGTGGTTTCAGTTGTTGAAACGGTCGCTGTTCCCTAGAGAGAGAAGAAGAGAGAAAAAAACAGTCATTGATCACATTTTCAGTGTAAAACCCTAATCGTTTACCACATTGCATGCATAGTACAAAAACCGAAAATCGTTTTCCAACAACTATTTCTCCTCCTCAGCATATTATTGCATAAGCATTTTACCACCACTAATTGTTTACCAACCCGATTGCCGTAGTAGTTGGAGTGGCGGCAGTATAGTAAGAGTAATAGTAGTGCCGACAAGATCTATTTTAGATAGGAGGAGGGCACAAAACTAGAGAAATGCAAGCAATCATGTTCCTGGAATGTGTATGGATGCCTCTCTCTACATAAACATTGGTAAGTACAATGGAAAACACAGTTTAGAAATGTGCTTCAAATTTCCGATTTAGATCAACCGTAAGCAATAAAAGAACGTGTCTCACGACGCGACGACTACGACGACGACACGACACTGCTATTGCTACAAGGAGGAAATTTCTTTTTTATTAAAAGAGGATACATGAATTTTCTGGAAGGAAACCGTTTCGGGACGTTTTAAAGTTCCGTTTTCGGAAATATACATGCGTCTTGAAAATACACACGGAATAACGATACACTACTACACTCATTTTTATATATGCTTCGTTGGCAGTTTTTTTGGGCTTTCCGTTTTCAATTTATTTCTCTGATTCAACGACTGCATGTAAATGCATGTTGGTTCGTTTCCAGAAGCAGATGCTACTACTGAGCACCGTTGAACACTACACCGTTACTTGTGATGATGATGGGCGTGCGTACGTGCACACAAAACCAAACCCCACTTGACTTTTTTTCCCACAGGTAACATTCGTTGCTGTACGTAGTAAACCATGTGTGCAGACAGACAGAGTTTTTACACGCTGAAAATAACCACATGTATGTAACAAAACGATGATGAAATACCGTGTGCGATTGTTCAAGGCAGATCAATCATTATCATAAGTGATGGAAGTTGAGGCAGCTAAAAGCAGCCATTGATCAATTTAATTCTCTAGCTTCCTAGTAGTCTTTTCTTTTATTCCAACTTCTGTTGCTGACGTTGACTGAAATTGATTTTTTTGGAGAGAAAAGTGAATACAAATGCACTTTGATTGAACACTTTGTTGTATAGAAAAAAAAACATTTTAGTATAT
>JAHZMT010001936.1:0-12302 GCA_027743785.1 Sinhomidia bicolor | reverse complement strand
TTGAAAGTTTTGTTTGCTGGTGGATGTCTTCTAATTCGAAAATCATTACGGCACAAAAGGCAAATAACTTGAGTGAGTACGTTCATGCATGAATAGAATGTGCATGGTTTTCTTAAACCTTTAATTGATACGTAATCTGAGGATAATCAATTCTAGTTTTCTGTGACTATGAGAAATGCTTGTTTGGAAGTTTATGCTGAACATGTAACAGAAATACCTTTCTGCAAAACAACGTAGTTCACAATACATGCTGCTTATGTAAACAAAAGTTTCAAAACAAATTGCTCCAAATCTGAAGTAATGACCAAGAGTGTAGCATGTACTCACTGAGTCAATTATCATTAAAGTTACCTAAAAAATTTAATAAAATTGTTCCCATTTTATGGTAAAGTTGCACTTTTACCTTGGTCAATTCAGATATACAGATTACTGGGTATAACCTATACATACATAATGAACGTTCTTGCATTGCAGTTCATTGCATTGGACAGCATTTACCCGAAACTGCATACAGTCCATCTAGATATATGGCCTGTTCATACTCACAGTTGTTCCCAGATAAGTAAACAATAATTTGTTTTTGTTATTTTTTTATGTCCATATGTTGTACCCGAGATTACAGATTTTATATAAGCTTTTTAGCGAAATGCATAAAATTTTGACAAAGGCAGTGGTTTTGGTAAAAATAGAAAACGCTAGTCAATTATATTCAAAGAGTTCATAGGCAGAGGCCATACCTCAACATTCACGGAAACGTCAGCAGTCGCAAACTGTTGCCCTCTCATTAAGCCGCAATGTTTTGACGATAATGAAAAATTCACTTTTCACCACATTAACCTCAAATTTGTATATGTACCTAGTTTGTTATTTTCCATTTTCATTCAGAATCATACCATGCCATCACTCAATTCATTCGACCAACAACACAATAAAGAACTTTTTTTTCCTTGGGGAAAACGAGAACATGTAAATTTTCTCTTGTAATGTATATGTATGTATACATACATAAGACATTTTTATGCAAAAAAATATTCTTTAAAAGCATTTTCAAAATGAATACGACACACAAAAAGAAATAAGAAAAATAATAATTGGATGGATACGTTTTAATGTTGTGTTGTAAATAATGGAATTGCTCCCTTTTCTCTTAAAATTATGTCCCTTATAACGATATAAATGTCTACGCATAGGGATACACGACGACTCACTCTCTGTGCAGCTTTATTGTAAAAGAACGAATATCACATTTCATTGTGCCCAACGGGCACATTTTCCTGTTGTATATCTTCAAGATTTCATATTTGCATGCAACGTTTTCTCTCTAACTGGGAATATGAAAATTTGCATTTGTGTTCTTTTATTTTTCGTTTAGTCTCTCGTACAAACCAGCAAGTAAGACATAATAAGACTATGCAGTACGCTTGCTTTAATATGCTTCCCGTCGTCTTGTGAGTGAGTCAGTTGGAACAACTGTTTATGAATTAGTAATATACACAGAACATGTTCTATTTTTTTGGCAGACATCAAGACATGTGTACAATGTACAAAATGGCAATATGTACATCGAATTAGTATGGAATATTAAGGAATCGTAGAGAAAAAAAAGTAATAATAAAGAAAGGGAGAAATGATCTTTTTTTCTCATGTCATGCCTATGATTGCTTGTGTGTGTGTGTGTGTGCATGTGTGCGGTAGTGTGTACATTTTTTGTAGTCAATCTCTAACAAGAGACCTGAGTGAAGAGAGGGAGAGAAAGAGAGAGAGAGAAAAAAAAAAGAAAGAAACAACAAAAGTCAAATCCATAACTTTTGCCATAACGGTTTGCCTTATGAGTTGTACATTGATAAATATAGCACATAAAATAGCATTTCTTTTCGACGGCAAGGAAAGATAAGTTATTTTTGACTAAAGAACCATGTTCTTGTTTTGTGTTGTGTGGTGTGTAGAGCATGACTTGGTACTTTTTGAATAGTGAATATTTACATATGTACATATGTATGCATGTCTGTACCTACTTGATCATTTACGTTTCAATGCGATTTGAGTTCATTTGTGGAATATGTAGGCATGTAATAATAATAGTATGTAGTAAGTTGTTATACACATCACATCACCCAAAAATGACTACATGAATGAGCAGAAATTGGACATGAATCAGATTGAAAAGCATATTATTGTTATGACCCTTTTGTTTACGCTGTTACAACTACGATGCGATCGGGTTAATAACATGTAGGTGTGCTATATTTTCGGACGTACAGAGATTTCTTTGTGAGTGGAGTAAAAACGGATACTAATCATTTCCTCTTTGTTCCCCTCTTTCAGTTAAACGCTATTTTATGTCTGCGCAATATTACAAGTAAAGTGGTGTTCGTCTAGATGAGTAAGTACTGATTTCTGATTTTTTTTGCATAATGCCTATAATATGTAAACATTTTGCATTCGACAAGTAATTCATTGTCAGATCTTCTAACGTCTAGCAGCAAATAGAACACTGGTCTATCTAGTTGAATCTGAAGCACAATTATTCGGAATGAAGGATAAAGTGCCTTCTCACGAATTTCCCACTATAATACTCCAACAAGCTACAGCAAGCTCATTTCACAGTAGTAAGTATAACAATTGAACTCAAGCCGTAACGGTGATAATGCCAGAAATAACATTTCTGGTTACGTTCCGTAACGCTATTCTTCTATTTCAAACGACTACCTGACTTTCCATTTCGTTCTGCTTCCCGTCATAATCTCGTTATCTACACAGATATACTATGACAAGCTTTATCATATATGATGGTATCATAATAGCCTGTGTGTATAGATAAAATCCAGCTAATTACTATACACTCTGTTAAAAGTGTATTAATGCTAATTACGCTATTTTTAATCTTGAAATCCTATCACATCATGCTATTACGCAGCGAAGAAAATTAGATTAGCTAACTTACTTTATGCAAGTTTTTGTATGTCTGTTTGTACACGCAGTTTTTTGATTGTTCAACTACCTAACACAATTTTCTCATTTTGCTTTCACCAAGTTATGCATACACATCAAATCCTCTTGATATTAAAACCAAGTTTATCTGCCGAATGAAATAAGGGAAGCAGAAGAAAGTAAGCCATTGTAAGATATATTCTGATGTATCGGCTGAAAATTTTCGCTGCTTCTCTCTTTCAATTGTTTAGTTCAGNCTCTTGATATTAAAACCAAGTTTATCTGCCGAATGAAATAAGGGAAGCAGAAGAAAGTAAGCCATTGTAAGATATATTCTGATGTATCGGCTGAAAATTTTCGCTGCTTCTCTCTTTCAATTGTTTAGTTCAGTTTATTTATAAAGTGCAATGCAAAGTATGTGGATTATGAGTAAAGTAACCATACAACTCCTCGCGTAACCAGTTTTGTGGCTTGTTATGAAACGAGCTAGTTGAGAGAATGGCGGTTAAGAGTTTCTTGGTATTACCATTGAAGCTCGACTCTTGTATTTGATTTTGCCAAGTACAATATTAATCCTTTACACGAATTCATTATTTTATTATCATATTCCATACCCCATCTAAATTATATAATTCACAAGGTGTATACCTATGCTAACCCTTTTATGTAATAGATATAATTACGATCAGGGAAGATAGTAGTTAGTAGCATGGCCTACCTGAACAACAACATACTACATATACTATAATGCTCGTAAATTACGGCACGCACAAACCAAGGATTGCAAAAACTAGCTTTTAAAAGTTGCTAAATATCTTAGTTTCTTTTCCACGAAATGTGTGTACATGCATGATATTTTCAAAAGATTTTGAGACGCAGTTTCATCGTAATAATGGCAAAACGTTTTTTGAGGTTGAAATTTTGAGCTGCACAGAGACAGATACGCTAAAAGTACTTAAATTCTTTATTTTTTTGTGAAGAAACATTGTCATCATCATTCCGAGGGAATTATCGGCTAACCCACGCACGCTTAGCCAATAGGCCGTTTTTTCAGGAATTTGCCCAATTTTGACTACAATGAATTTTCCATACAATGAATTTCAAAAAGCCGTAAAAAAGCTGTAAAATTTCCTACGAAGCTGCTTGTGCTACATTTTCAAGTGAGCGCTCTTCTCTCTTATCCCACACATAAATGGAAATCTAATTCCTTGCTTGTGGTTTGGCATGAGCATCAGCAGCAGCAGCAGCAGTGTCAGGCAGGAATGCTTGCTTTAGCAATGCGTAATGACTAAACACCATAATATTCTCAAAAGAGGTTCCAGTTCATTACGTTTGAGTAGTTTCCAAAAAGAGGATACAAAAAAAATTTGGTGAGTGAGCTTAAGGCAGCCTCATTACGAAAAACTTTCCCTTTCTCCCATTTCCCACAATATTGCAACTATGTATACGTACCTACACATGTAACGTAGACAGAGACACACTTGACTACATTCGCAATTGTGATTATGTTACTGTCACAATGTAATTTCAATAGGACAAAAATTATCAGGATGATCTCATGCTCATTTCGCATAAAAGAAGTACCGCACCACTTGTGCAAGAAGTGCATGTCTTTTTCCCATTAAGCGACATTTTGAAAAGGGTACAACGCTATTTGTACGTTTGTGCATTAAACATGCATTGCACTTTATTTTTGAGCTTGTACATTGTGGCAAGATAAAGGCATGTGGGAGTGGGAGGAAGTAAGTGGTTAACTAACCTCAGCTTACTTCATACAAGTTGTTTTTCATATTTTTTTGGAGAAAAGTAGGAAAAAGATTTAATCTGACTGCGACAGTGAAATGTTCACCGCTCATCTAATATTATAGAGCAGCTGCTGCTATACTCTGTTTATATACATATATACCCATGCATACATGAATGTGGAAGTGGTTGGTTGGCATTACGAATAAATAATAGAAATGTCTTCTTGGAACTGGTTATTATTCTACTTTTACTCTGACTTTCATTTCTGCTAAAGTACAAAAAAATTTCTCATGAGTGTGTGGCATCATTCAATGGGCACACTTTTCTAAAGTGGTAAAATTATGTTAATGTCAGTGGGATAACTGAATGATTTAATTAAGCGAATGGCCTTGTTACATATATTGACATACGATGAACCTAAAAAACTCCACAACTTCACGTATACCTACTTCTCTAGATATTCTTATCATCAATATTCTACTTTCGCTCCTTTTGTATGTAATAATTTCAATATTGCGAACAAAACAATGTACTACAATATAACCCATTTTAGCAACAAAAATTTATATATTTTGTCTTTATTATACTTGCATTTCACTCCGTCATTCTCATTTTAATTGAAACTTGTAGTAGGTATTCAATTCACTAAAAGTTTAAATTTCTTAATAATTATTTTATTTTTTGTCTGAAGTAAAACTTTAATACTCATTATTCTGATGACATTGTGAGAATGACTTTGGAAATTGGCAGATTTCTTCAGTGGCAAGTAAACAAAGGAGGAGGTAGGAAACAACTTGAAACAAGATTTATATGAAAACTTTTGTAAATGGTGATAAATGGTTAGAAGAATGGTTATAGGCACTCACTCATGTTTAGAACCAAAAAATGGATGCTTCAATGAATTAGGGAGAATGCGGGTGGTAGTACCGGAACAAGTCATGAAAAACTTTATTAATTTAAAAAAATCTTTTGAGGAAAATGTCATTGCCTTAATGATATAGTTTTTATTGTGTGCAGCATAATGTAGTATGTGTATAAAAAGGCTCGCATTAAAAGGCATATTTTCCATATATGCATGTATACAACTGCACCTAGGTGCTTCTTACCCCTCTATATAGTTCATCTATTACATAAATTTGGAAAGTACTGGGTAGTCTTGGCGTGTAAACATGTAATTTACATTTGAACATTTCAAAAACATGCTTCTTTCAATCCGGACTTAAATGTTTATTGATACAGGCAATAATACAAAATAGCTGAAAAAAGTTTGTGCCCGCACTTGCTATTCATTACATTCGCCGTCATTACCGCGCTACTTTGGGTTTACGAGTTACAGAATGTGCGGAATTCAAGAAGTTATTTATTCCGGTTAAAAAAAGATGAAAAGGAATTAAAATAGGTAGAAAGGATACTAGTACCTTTTTCTAGATAAATTTTACGAGCAAGATAAGATTCTGTGCATGGGATGCTGGAAACGACTAAAGAGAAAAAATGACCAATAAACACTGACAATAGTAGTAAGAATACGGCAGCGAAACATGCACTGTATTGAACGAGAATCATCATGAAGCTCTGGAATTGTATTTACTTTCAAATTGGTCACTACCGTCTTGAACTAACTGCAAGTGCCTTTTTTGTGCTTAATGTAATCTGCTACCAGAGTGCTGCTATACCTTGGATGAATTGAATATTTTTGCGATTACAGTAGGTTGACGGAGCTTAGAAAAGTTTTGCAATTTTAGTAAATCTGGGGGAGAAAGAGAACAGGGAAAGATTCCACACTTTTAAATCTTTTTCTCATATAACAGTAACAATTAAGCACGCAGATGTTCAAATATATTGCCGCTCAGATTAGTGACACGCTTTGGGTTTCCCTTGCTGCATGCATACTAATTGCAGGAAATCAACATTTGAGTATGCCTGCGCGTGTGTTTGTACTGTGTACCATGCTTTTTGTTTCTTGAAAACTTTTACAAACGTCAGTGGCAGAGTATTTATTGAATAACTTGCAGCAACGCGATGGTATTAAAGACCATGACCCGAAGCAACACGTTTGATAATATAGTAGTGGTAGAAAAAAAGGGTTGATCTCCCATAAGTTTTCCACAATGAGCACAGTGAGATTTACAGTTTCCGAAATTTATGTTGGTTACTCACAATAAAAACTTTTTGTTTGCAAACAAACTCCCTTTTTGTATGTAACTGTACCGTACTTACATACAAAGTTGAAGCTGCTTACTCGTGGCAAAAAAAAGTATTGATGATCATTGTGAAATTGAGATAGATGGTGATACGGTGGTGGAGGAATAACAAGAAGAAAAATGATTTGTTTGATTGTGTGCTGCACAAAAGTCATTTGAATATACCTATGCTTTTCTTCAATGACTTCCCAATAAATTCGCGTGTATAAATAGATTGCAAACTTTTTGATTTTACAATAAGAGTGGTGTGTAGTGGAACAAGTAGGTTTTCTATGTGGTGCATCATGCTCATTTGTATTCAAATCGTTGGCTAATTTTTGCATCATCCGTAGAGAGTCCTTTAGAGGTGCCATTTAATCGAAAAGTAATGTAGCACAACTCGTTTCAATCAACGACAACAATCTTCAATCTTACTTTTTTCTCTCCTTTACTGCTCCATATTCAAAGATGGCATTTTCTCAGAATTTTCAAAAGCTGGTACAGATACTACCGTATATTTTCAAATAGAAATCTGGAGTCAAAATGTTTTATATAAACTTTCTTGGAACTTTTCTTTTCTTTACTTTTTGTCCTTACTATTGACACATTTTTTTCTTCAAGATTCCTGATCGACTCAAACCTTTTCCCCAAAAACCATACAATTTTCTCTTGCTAATAAATCAATAATCTTGTATTGTCCCTATAAAACATTTATTTTACTAAAACGTTACACACAAATTGAACAATGTACCCACCCTGGCTTTATATTTGTCAATTTACGGTATGCGTTCTGTTTACTTGCGTACCATTACACATAATATATATGCATTTGCAATAGCTGTCGTCATCATTATCATCATTGCAGCGATGTAGGAAAAAGCAGAAATGGGGTGAACCTTTTAGTAGCTATTCTCCACTTGACATCAATTCTATCACGCTTATCTAATCGAATCGTATCAAGTCAACAAAACGTGAGAAGGGTATGGTGCAGCTGCTGGTGCTACACGGTCACCTACACAGTGAAAGATACGCCACTTTCTTTTATGGCAAAAGAAATGACGCTGACTCTAATTTACATATCGCATACCATTACAAGGAAGAAATTTATGTCACAAAAGTGAATGTACAATGCCACTACTTAAAATGTGCATAAACATAACCTACAGAAAAGAGAAAAAGGAGAATGAACGCAATGCTTTTGTAATTGTATTACTCCTTCAGGTTGACAATAAAATAAATGAAAAGGTACAACAAAATTTTGATTTTTTTCTTTCCTTTTGAAAACATTTTTTGGAGATGCAGAAAAAATGTATTATTTACGACAACATATCAAATATTGTGTATAGACGCTGACATACTGACATTGGGAAGCTACTAATAATATACCAACCTATAAGATAATGTTATTATAAGAAACCGTTCGAGTCGCGAGGGAAAGGTGGTAATGAAAATGAAAAGATTTTTTTGCATACCTTTTGAAGTAAATAAATTCCTTTTGTGTTGTTTAGTACTGGGTTCCCCAACAAGTTGGTTGCTTTGAAGCCGTACGAGGTTCCGATGAAATGAATACCGTCACCGATGTATGCTAATATAGTTATTTAAATGATAATAGGTAGTGTGTGGTGGTAGTCGTAATAAGTAGAGATGTGAAAGTACAAAATGATATTATCTTTTTTTTCCAGACGCCACGTTATGATTGAATTTTTGCATGATACGCAACACTACTTAAGTTTTCTCAACAAGCTTCGCAGTAATGGTTAATTAAATTATAATATTCTCAAAATCAAGGCCAGTGTCACGCTACTTCACAGCAAAAAGAAACGCTTGAAGCAGTTCCAGGTAAAGAAAGCACGTCTCCAGTCACCCCAGCACCACCGCAACTTTCCACTGACTGAGCGTTCTCTTTGTTGCCTTTCTCAGTGTCACTTCACCAGACAGATGCACAGAAAAATACTACAAGTTTAATTATGCTCACACACCACAATTAAAACTACATGATGTCCAAAACTATTGAAAATTATGAATGAAACTGGTTGAATCTTGATATTATTAGATTCATATGCTTATTATTTTTCCAATTGAGTAGGTGCATGACGGTCGGTAGGCGTAAACACTTTGATGTATAGTAAATAGGAGTAGTAGAAGAAGAAGAGGTGAATGAAAAGAAGAGATTCAGTCTTTTCAGAGGAGGAGAAGGAAGAAACCCGGGTGAATTCCAGATTGCTTGTGAGACTGAGATCCAAGTGTTGTGCCTTTCTTATACCAGAGAGCAACCAAACCGAGCAGTGCAGAGCTTTTCAAAGGGATTGTGTGAAAGCAAAACAAGCTTTTTGATATCCTTGTTCTTCCTCCGATACGAATACCAAGTAAAGCAGAGGGAGAGAGAGAGAGAGCTTTGCTCCATTGGTAGTGCTACTGTTTCAATAACATTTTACTGTTCCAAACAGCCAAATACATGCTCTTTGCTTGTACATTATTCTGTATTGGTATTATTGGTAAAAATGATTTCAGAGTCTACATATTCAATATTGTAAATGTATATGGTATAAATTGTACTATAATACCTTAATTGTGCATTCTGATTCACATATTCACCAAACTACATGTACAATAACTTTTTTTATTAACCACTGAATTCATAAAATGTGTAAAAGTGGTCTATATTACATAAATATCCCGTAAATTTTATAATAAACGCGACCTCTAAAATAGACGCAGCTCCATTTATTTTAGAATTTACGGTATGTGTGTACAGTTTATGCGCATTTGTATGTATAATATAATAATAATAAAAATAATAAGCTGAATTAAACTTGAAGGTGGTTGGGTTACTTTGACCTGTCACATAAGAGGGTTTTCTTACACGCAGACCAAAGGAATTACAGGAATAAATAAGAGGAAATTGGAGAGAAAGTGTTTCTTATTAAACTGAGAAGAGAGAAAATATTTTGCAGAATTTAGTCATATGCACAATGATATACATACATTCTCAGCTTGCAAGAACATATCACAAAGTGTGCCCCCGCACGTTTACTATATCAGTGTCATTGAATTCTATAAAAAGACAAACTGGATAAGATTAACTCGTGTCTTCACATTGTCCTTTGAATAATTAAGGAGAGCCTCCTTTTCGTTTCCGTTGACTGAGTGAGCAGAAATAGGTTAAACACGTTCGTTCTTTCTTTCTGTTGCATCGAGCAGTTCCATGCAAGTATTTTAGTGTATAGAGACAAGGTTTAGCTTCAAAATTGTTATCTAATCAAGTGTGAGTAAAAGGAAAGTATAAAAGGTTCAAAATATATAGACCTTGACAAGTGGAATATGTAAAATATTGATATATATAGTAAAAGAAAAAGAAGCGTGGGAGAAAAGAGGAACAAATGCTATTAGACAAAAAAAATATCTTGTAAGATGTTCTTTTTCGGATCGTGACCCATTTTTTAAAAACTTTAAACAAAAAAGTTTTACAAACTGTATGCATACCTACCTGGGTGCATACGTGTTTGTGTTTATTCTGGTTTTAGGTCAATCCGGAATGCACAATGTTTACTAGATGTCAATCAAAGCAAAGATAAAAATACCGGAAATATTTTCAAAACAGCTAAAAGAATTAAAACAATATCTGTATATATTATATTAGCTCAACTATATAATAATGGAAGCAAACGGAATTTAAGTCACCCGATATATAGTATACTGAAAATATATACAGTGTTTAAAAATTACATACAAGTGGAATTTTTCCGCATAAAAAAATCCATTACAATTTCAATCCGACATGTTCCATCGAGCATTAAAACAATATATCAAGTTTGCTTTGTTTTTTTAATCATACGAAAAACCCTGTATACCCAATTATTTTCACTGACAGCAAAGTTATGACGGCTGCACCAAAGCAAGCAGTAGTACCTACAACGTGCTTTTATAACGAATTATGAGATCAGAGATAATTACACAGCGTGCTAGAAGAGGAGAATTATTAATAATGGCCTCGTTTCCAGTGACAGGGAACAAAATACGCCTTCGCGAATAACCAACGTTTTTTTCTGTTTCACTAATCCCTCAAAAACGAGCAAAGTTGTTTTGATGATGATGATGATAAGGCACGACGCACGAGGTCGAGGGAGGAAGTTCCTGGATGTAGTTTAAATTTAATAGGAAATGGTGTATCCTTTTGTGTTTTGGATAACGTGGCAGATAAAGTTTTGCTGTTTGTATTTATATATATATTTAAGCGCTTCATAAATATCATATAGTGATTAATAGCTACTGTAAACGAATGACACTGGATGTTACTTTTGCTGTTGTTGTTGCTTTCGACAGCTGAACATTAGTTAATTAAAAGCAAGCAAAGGAGCATAAAAACAAGCACATCAATTATTGTTACAACTAGGCAAGCAGGTGTGAGAGAAATTAGGAAGAGGTATTCTATTCTTCTACATTTACATTATAGTATGTGTGTAGTACTTTCTACTATTGGTACCCAAATGTACTGATTGACATTATTTTGAAAGTTGCCAATTTGTCATTACACTCCACATAATACTCATTATTATTATTTTACTAACTGCTACGCAGCATTTTCTAGAAAAATGTATTTGTTTATTATTATCATCATTTTATGTGCGCTCCTTGTGAAAATTAGCAGACAATAACATTTACACAGTTCATTGCACTTGTCTCCTTATATATTTGCATACAAATGACATATTTTTATTACAACAATAAAATAGCTTTTCAAAATATTATTTATTTTTTATTACTTTCTTGTCTCCTATATATTTGCATACAAATGACATATTCCATTCACTTTTGCTTATGTACAGTAATATTAATATTGTTTTATTATTAGGTATGTCTCTAGCATTTTGACAAAAAAATGACGCACATCATCTCTAAAAGTTTTGCATGTACCAAAAATATACGTAAATACAACAGGAAATATAGTACGAGAAGAGACATTATTATGGCTTAGCTAGGTTGTAAGTAATACTTGGAGAAAGTACACTTAATCAGTCGATCGGTAACATTATATTATACATTATTATTATTTAGTACACGTACAAGTAGTAATACTGTATAAAGTACAAAAATAAAAGAACCTATTTTTATCTTAAGTAAGCATATCACTAAGAATGAGTATAAAGTGCAGGCACAATAAAGTGCTTATTTTTTCGAAGAAAGGGGGTTCATGACCACAAACGTCATCCACTTTCACTTATGCCGCAGGGATGTAAAAAAATAAAAGGAAATAGCATATTTTTGAAGATGTGTTCCTTGCCATTACACAGGGGGAAAAATATAAATTTGAAAATAGATATTAGGTACCCACCGAGTGATGATTATGGGTCGAGTGGAAGAGTTTTTAAAAAAGAAGAGAGAAAAGTATACAAGTCAATAACCGCTCTTTGTTGTTGTTGTTGTTAATAATACTGACTTTTTTAT
>JAHZMT010001935.1:0-12852 GCA_027743785.1 Sinhomidia bicolor | reverse complement strand
TGCACGTTATTCGTCATGGACTTGGAATACAGTTTGTCTTTTGATGGTTACTTTTTTTCTCGTTCCTGAAAATGTTTATTTGAGCTGTTGTATGTACGTAGCGTGTGTCTCTCTCTGCCTTAGTGCCTAGTTTCTTGTTCATAAGAAAAATTTTACGACTTTTTTCCTCTCCTTCTTGTATTTCTTCTATTGCTAGATAACTAATATATACCACGTTGGTAGAAAGCTAGAGGAAAAAATATAAAAGTAGGATTTTTGGATTAAAAAAAATGATGTCTTCTCCATCCACTTTTTTTTCTAGTCCATGACATGAGCATTGTCTATAGTAGTTGATGAGAGCCTCTCCCTAAACATTTTTTCTTTCTCTTTTTTTTGTCGCCGTCGTCGTTGCTCAAGTAGTAATTTCAACGCTGTCAAACATCCTCTTCAAAAGGCTGCCAGTTTTCATCAAAATGAGAGAGGAATAACGGTGAAAGATTGGCTATCTGTTTTTTTCACTAGTGTAATGGGACGCAGGATGTGTCAAAAATATATTGATATCTACCTATATTAAAGTGTACATGGTAGTCATTCGTCAATATATACATATGCAGCAGTGGCAGCAAACCAATAGAATTGTCTTGTTATATGAGTCTCAAGTGAAATACAATCCATGATTTTTCTTCTTCTTCTTTTTTATTTTCTCGCTATTCCTGTGCTATTATTATTGTGATAACTGAGCACACACTCACACATATGTACTAGGTACGGAGAAAAATACAACAGAATGGAAAGTTGTAATAATAACAATACAAGATTTGATTTTGTTTCCGTTCCGAGACAACAACATGCTATCGCCAAGTCACTTGCAATATTTGAACTGGCACGCCTTTCTCTATGATTGTTTATATTGTGTATGTGCCAAATTTTTAATCATGCACTCATGTTCTGTATACATATATATATATATATAGAGAGAGAGAGAGAGACAGACATGCCTTTTCTCTCTGGCATTTCTCTTGTGTCTAACTCATAAAATGAAATGCGACAACGTGCAATGAAAGTTTTAGGTAGTTTACTACAAATAAATAAAACTGTAAAGACACAAAGTTCATTCGCCACCGCTTTTTGTCGCAGAAATTTTTTTTTCTTCTTCTTCTACTCCTGATGACAATATCGAGTGAGTTGGAAAGTAAAATAAAGCAAGTGTCAGCGAGGGAGCTGCTGGTATCCGACATAATTTGAAAATAGTACAGTACACGAGAGAGGAAGAAAAAAATATATATGTGTATATTTTTTTGGTGTTCAATGTAAATGATTTACTTGATTTTTGCTGACAACAAATATATGTATGTACTTTTTGGATTGTTTTTGAACTAGAATGATTGCGAGAAAATAAAAATAAAACTGTAAGAAGGAGTAGTAGTAATATAGGTAGGTATACTGTTTTTACTCTTTTTTGATATTACAAAATTCATTCATAAACGAAAATGCTACCGAAATGCCTTCTTTTTGTTTTTTAGACAAAATTTAATAAATCCTTTCACAATGAAATATTACTCCTTGAAACAAATCTCATTTTTAGCGCTTATGTTTATGTACGTTTATGTTTATACATGGTTCGCGTTCAGTACGTACGCATAATATGCATTATAAATAAGCTTGTGCAATTTTACTTGCAAAACAATTGCCTTAAAAAGTCCATAAATTATATTTATTTATTTTTTCTCTCGTTTTCCATTCTTGTAATTGTACACACACTCATACACTTATACATACACTCCACCAAAAACACAGTACCATACCAGTAGTAAAGTACAGCGACAACAATCCACAATGTAAAAAATATACACACAAAGTTTTAGAGAAGCCGAAAAAAAATTTAAATTTATAAACTTCATTTCCAAATCTAAATACAGCATCAGCATGCAATATGCAACTGTAACCGCGTACTACTGATACTATGTTAATCGTTGTTTTTTTCCTCTCTTTCTTCTCTCTCTCTCTCTGTCGCTGAATGGATTACAAAAAATGTGCTTACGAAATGACTTACGACATAAATAAACAAATATACATTGTTTTAAGTAATGTATAGTGTTGAGATGTCAAGAGAAAACCTTGTACAACAATAATTTTCGATTTGGTACTACTTCTTTTTTTATCTGAGGTAGATTTTTTTCGGCTTTAAAAAAGCCTGTTGTAGTGTGCTACTACAATGTATGTACGTACTACGGTACCAGTCAGCTTTATTTTATCTAATCAAAATTTACTATTCCGCATCCAATTTAGTTTACAGATAAATATTTGTAAAAAGCCAGTCTAGCTAGTTAGGTTTTTTAAAAAAATAAAAGTTTGTAAAAGAACGGAAAATGCCTAGGGCTTGTATACGATATCAAAAAAAGTTGCATAATATGCTGCGTATATAATACTTCAGTATTTTTTTCATATTATTTCCCCCTACAGAAAAGTTACTTTTTAATTAAATTACCTGTATTGGAAAGACAGGCGCAAAATTTAACTAATAAAAAAATTGGTATATCACATTTTTTTCAAACATCAAGTCTTGAAATGATAAATTAATGGAATTTAATTTAATAAATTGCACTACTATTTCATGCCCTTTTGGGCAGGCGTTAACTCTTGATGGAACCTTGAAATGATGTAAATTTATTTTTAAGACGAAGCGCAGTAGTAGTTTTTTTTTGCGGGATGGTCCTTTGCAATTGAGACAAGCACACAACACGTGACGTGAGCAGAATAAGTAAAACTTTTATGAGTGCACTTTTATTCAACAATTTATATTATTATTATAAATGTATTTGTCACTTCCATTTTTAGCTGCCAAGTCTCGGCATCTTGTTGCATACCTGTTTTGTTCTCAACATTGTTTATATAAATTTTATTTAATCGGCACAGGGGAAAAAACATTGATCGTAAAAATCATTTTATTGGGATATATGACATTTATTAGATTGATGTTGTCGAACAAGCTCGCTAAATATTTTTTTATGCTGTTGTCTGTCTATCGTCTCAGTTAACATGCTTGAAGAAACAATTTACTTTTTTTATTTTATCTTTGACAAAACAAAAATATAATCAAATTAGTTGCTGGCGCGAAAGAATTTTTTTTGCAATGAAACCAAGTTAACTTCAAGTTACATCTCTTAAAGTAAGTGTATTATAATCAATAATGATATGGACAGGTGTTGTCTCTTTTTTTTATATACCACACAACTTTTTACAAGACACAAGAACAAGTTTACGCTATTATGAAATAACAAGGTTGTTATGTCTCTCCTTTAACATTTTCACCCACCAGATAATTCAACCTGAGTTGCCTATTAGTTGAGTAGAGCATCTCATAGTTAGTAGTTTATGTAGTAGTATGCTGCAAAGAGAGAAAGATGAATGGCCGACATGGAGAATTCAAGGTAAATCACAATCACAATCACTATTTATTTATTTATTTAGGCTATTCTCTCCTCTCGTCATAATATGTGCAACAGTAATTATTGTCGCCTGCTTCTAACTTCTGAGTGATTAAAATAACTATTTCAACTTTATGTAGTTTTTCTGCGCATTGCACTGATAGTATCTACATGTGTATTTAACGCTTTATGAGAATATGCACATTTGCCTAAGTAGTTCATTCAAATTCTTAAAAGGTGACAAGACAATGTTAGTTGCATGTGTAGTGTTGCAAAAGTTGCGACAGGTTGGAAGGAAGGACAAAAAATATTTAACAGTACACCCCCCAGCAGCATATAGTGGGTTCATAATATTATGTCAATAGTAAACAGATTTATTATTTAGATTATTAGGAAAGTAGTGCCTTATATTCATTTTGTACAATTTCTACATACAAGCAAGGGTAAATAATATGATGACTAGGGCACCAGTTTACTTTATCTTATTTACACTTTAGTATTACGGGAGGCATTCTAAATTGATAATAATTTACAGATTGCGTAGTTGTACTTTTTATTTTTATTTTTTAACATTCCTCAAATATAATGGATATTCTGTATGAGTGTTCATTGTTTACCAAGTCTGTTTGCAAGTCTTACTATTTCGTTTTTTTTACTTGCCATAAAAATTTCTGTGATATTTAACACTTCATGCATCATCATTCTCCCGTAATCAGTCGCCAAAAAAGTATACTCATGTACCATTTACAAATAATAATGTCATCATGGAATGGCTCAAAAATAATCTATCTATCTATACCGCAACAATAAGCTGCTGCGACTGCTGCTATCTTTTTACTTGAAACTAACTCTCTGCTGATGTTGCTGCTCTCCTCAAGACAAATAAATATATATTGCACTATTATTATTATTTTACTGCACACTGATTCACAGTATGAGCTCACGACCAAATACAATTGTGTGATCAGTTACTTATTAGAACCTACTTGTCAAGTGGTTAAGCTGCACTTGAACAATCACAAATCTCAATTACAAGACGACGATAATATTCCATCAACCAAGAAGCATTACCAAGCAGCAGCGCAGATTTTTTTCTTTGCTGAATGGGATACATATGTATGTTCCTATATACTTATGGTAATCTGTTGTGTAACAGACAGACACACAAAACGGAAAAGCCACAAGCAGAAAAAAATAAACATTAATTTTTCTTCTTATTGCAAAGTAAAGTGATATACCATAATATTAAACCTCCTAGTGCAGTAGTAGTAGTACAGCTTTTCTAAATGTATAAACACATAAAGCATTATTATTATTATTTATTTTATTATTGTGTATTTGTATTTTCACGGCATAAATAATTGGGAATGGTACGTACGCTACGTATGTCAATGGTATTTATTATATGATGCAAGCAGCACTAGCAGCAGCAAGAAGAAAAAAGCAAACATATTTTTTGAACAATTAAACGCAAACACCAAAACATTTATATATGATGAGTGTAGACAGAGGATAAGAAGCAAAAGGCAAGCCATGCAAGAAGGAGCTGTCATTTTACTGAAATTTATTGCTAATGACTTGGTCAATTTGTAATCAAGTCCTTTTTCTTCAATCACTGCGTGTATATTCACTACACTATGGCATAGTGGAGAATTTAGTAATTTGCATGTCTGAAAGTGATGGTGGTGCTATGCGTTTCACTACGAAAATTATTATTATGTATGGTGGTGGGTAAGCAACATGCGTGCATTTTTCACCATTTTACTTTGTCTGCTGCTGCTGCTGCTCTCTGTGAAGTAAGTACATGTTGGACATGTACATGAGCTTGCATACATGCGCCACGGCTTTACATGAATGCACATGATAGGTTTATGTATGTGGAAAACACAACAGTCGCGCGTTAATCGTACAACAATAGGCTTGTGTGTAGTATAAATAATATGGAAATTCAAGTATCCATATAAAGTATAAATGTCTGTGGTGGTGGCGGTGGTGGTGTGAATACCAAAATAAAAAAATATTATGTATAATATTATGGCAAGTTTTGCAAGTAAAGTTAAGACAGAGTTAGTAGTAGTATAAGCCATACAAAATAATAATAATAATCGCAAACAATCTTACAAAACTGGTAAGAAAATGCTTACTAGAAAAGTTGTCCAACTTAAAAACTACTTTACACAAACAAATACCACGTACACAGCTAGCAAAGCTGAAGCAAGCAAGCAATCAAATAAGCAGAGTGTATATGCAGATCCTTTTAATAAAATTATTATTATTATTTCAACAGCACTCCTGCAAATCTCTTCTTCTTTTTTCATCCTCCATTATACTCATAATCAGTTGTTGACGTTGGGTACATTTTTCTGCTTGTAAAGATTACATGCATCCAACATGAGAGAACGCTCTTGCAAGTAAACGAATTTCTATTTAATGCCATGATATGCCATAATATGACCATCATCATGTGTGTAAAAAAATATATATAAACATGTTACATTGGAGAGGTTATAACTGAATTTAATTACTTCTGAATGGAGCACCACGCCACCACCACCACCAACCATTTCATTGCAATTTGTATAATTGTGTGTATAAAAGTATTGCTGACAGTTTTAAACTGTTGAAAAAAGATTTTTTTTTCAAATGGTGTGCCATACAACACTACTACCATATATACATACGATACACGCTTTTAAAAGAAATATATCTTTTGTTGCCATTTTAATTTTATCATAAAGTTTATTAAACGTTTAAAAAAATCTTATCGTCAACATGAGCACATTATTATTATATTATGATTTCTTTTACAAATACCTATACATTTATACATTTTTTTGCTCACTCTGCAAATTCTTTATATTTGGGTCTAAAAATAAGAAAAAAAATCATTCCAAGTCTTGCCAACCAAGTGGTGGTGGTGGTGGTGATGAAGAGGATGGTGATCCTGTAAATGTGCAAACTCCACTTGGTAATTGAAACAACGCCTCCTTTTTTCCAAAAGTTAAATGTGTTGTTAAATTCGCATTTTTTTGTCAACTCTCCGATAAGAGAGCACTGGGCACTGAGCGAGCAATGTCTTAAAGTGAAGACGACAAAGTGTGTGTAATGAAGGTAATAAGATATAATGTTCATTAGCCTTTCGCTACTTTGACAGTCACATCAACCACCATTAAATTGTACCACACAGCTGTAGAAAAAATGTGTGTGTTTGCTTGCCTGTTTGCTTACTTTGCTCTTTTAATATGTATGTTTATACGATCATCATCATAATAAAAATTCCAACGACTACTACTACTACTATACCTATACATTATATACAGTATTTTCAAGTGGTGTTTACTAAGCAGTTTTTTATGCTTATGGATGGACGTATACAAGTTGTTACTCAACTCATTATTAAACCCATTCTTCGTACTGTAGAACATTGTTTGGTGTCCACTGCTGCTGCTGCTGCTCCATAGTGGGAGAAGAGACGTAGACATACAACAGTATAATAATAACAATAAAAAAGTGAGACGAGGTATAAAATGCGTGTGTTTTCATCAAGCTTCATCTGCTCCTTGTAAAGTTGCACATGGACGAAGAAAGGTATAATCATCATCAGCAGCAGCAGCAACAAACAACATAATACTTAACTTATGAATATCCTATTATGGACCAGCTTGTCCTGTTAAAGCTTTTCTTAATATGCAATAGTAGTAGTAATAGTAGTTATAATATTTATAATAATGTAGTAATCCTATTGAGCCTCCTCTCCTCTTGTTCTTCTTCTTCTTGCCATCATCATCGTCGTGATGATGATGATGATAATGATGAGAATGTCGTTCTCCTGTACGAGCAATAAGCAGCAGCAGCATTACCACCACCACCAAATGTAAATTACTCGCGTGTATTGAAAGGAGAATATAAAGAAGAAGAAGAAAAAAAGTTGCTAATTTGCATCTGTGAATTGTTTAGAGAGGTTGCTTTGGCCAGACTTGACTCTTTCTCTAAAAAAAGATATACATAACAATATATACGTATTTATATATACGTGCTGGCTGACTCTTCTTATCAGCGCAACTTGTTATATAAAAGTTATCGTAAATGCACTTGCTTCTTCTTCTTCTCCATCATCATCATCGTCGCCGTCGTCGTCGTCTTCTTCTTCACTGCTGGTGTGCTTCTTCTTGTTCTGCTTGCTGCTACAGCTCTGTTGCTGCTGCTGCTTCTCATTTTCTTCTACGCCTTGCCTTTTGGTCGAGTCGTTGGTCGCGGTGGACAGGAGAAATTTTGTGATGGAGAATTCATTGTCTTTTTTCCTGCTGCTCATATATAATCATGCTGCTTTTTTACGCTGAGATGCTAGAGTTCACACAATCCACCTCATTTGTATTCACCTACGACAGTTACAACTTGGTTGAGAAGAGTTGGTTACAGATTGAGATAGCCAAGAAGTAAAATAAAATACTTTTATAAAGAAAAAGACACAGAGTAGTAGTAGCAGTACAAGTAGTAGTAGCAGCAGCAGCAGTTGGAGTATTTTGCAGGTGATCGGATTTTGATTCACTTGCTGTACGTCTGTGCTGGACTGGACCTGTTTGCTCCTGCTGTTGTTTTTTATATAGTGAATCTCTCTCTCTCTCTGCATACCTGTGTAATAATCATGTTTTCCGTTCTCCTCTCTCTCTCTTTTTTAATCAATCCGCTCAAAGCAGTACAACTCTTCTTGTATATTCTTCTTTTGTGCTCCGCTGCGCTACTCTTATGATGACTTCAATTTTCGTCATTTTGACATTGGCATTTCTGTCGGAATTTTTGAAATGATAAGTTCGGTCAGTCAGATTGCATGGTTTACTCAGAAGAAAGAGTGAGAGGGAGAGACAGAGAAAGATACAAGTGCGCAAGATAATGTTACCGTTGTTATTAGAGTGGAAAGTAGTGTTGAAAAAAAAGTGTGAAAACTGACATACTGAGTTGTACGAAAAAAGTGTATGGGTAAAAAAGAAGGTTTGAGCTGAAGCTTCAGCAGAAGCAGCAGCTCAACGCGGTGTTACTACAACGGTATGGTAGTTACAAGTAAAAAAACGGAAAAGAATTTGATTGTGGTTTTTTTCGTTGAGATTCTTTTTTTGGAGGAAGTGGAAACAGAAACAGAGTGGTAGGATCAATGTTTATTTTCATGTTTATGTATCATGATATCTTGAGTGAGCAGGAGCAAGCAGCAGCAGCAGCATGGCATGAGCCAGTTGAAAACGGAGAAGCAGATATTGTAATATACAGTGAAGCGGTGGTGGCGATGTGATGGTGGTGGTGGTGAGACATGGATTGCTGTTATGCAAGTGACTGTAGTAGTTTTTGTATGTGCGAAAAAAATTTCTTGCAAAAGGAGTGGAACGAGCTGGGAGAGCGAATGTTTAGGCGTTCGTTCGTACGTGCTTGTACTCACTCTCTTTCGATAAGTTTGAATAGAATTACAGATTAAATCGTCAGTGAAGGAAAAAAATTCTCTGTTAAGTTAGTGTAAAGTTTTGTTTGAAATTTTTTGTGAACATTACATTATACAAAAGTGTCACTATTTCATTTTTGTTGTGCGCATACTTTTCCATCTGTCAACTGTTTTTTTTTGATTTTAGAAAAAAATGATGATGACAGTTTTTTGTGACTATTTTTTTAAAAAAAACTTATTCTTGTCAATTTCAAAGGAATCACTGGACAACCATGTGGGAGTAAACCTGCCAACCTGGATGATGAATTTTTTTGCGTATGTCAACCACCAGACCAGAGTGTATGGAGAAATCTGGAATGTTACACATGAAACATATAAAAGAGTATTATTGTATTTTGTAACGTCATCACCCAAGATAAATACGCAGAGCTGCTGGTAAGAAGGAGAGGACAAAAAAATGTATATACTTCAAGCGGAACATGTACACACAAGTCAGTAGTACCACCGCACCATGGACAACTTCAATGAGCCGGGTGAAGCTAATCACTTTTTGTTTGTTGATTTGCCAGGTAATTAAATAAAATAAGCTGAGGTGAACTAACCAATTAAATTTTCTTGTAGTTTTTAGCTCATCTTTTTAGAAAAGCTCTTCTTGTGAAAAAAGAATTAATTACTTTGTACTTACACATGTATACTGTCCAAAAATATGTGCGGCTTTTTATCCCTTTGACTTTGACTATTACATTATTATTATAAATTAATATTTTTACACTGAAAATCTTCTTTTCTCAGCATTATTATTATTATTATTATTACGTTGTACATTGTACTGTACTTTGGCATATAAAGTTTTGAATTACTTGCTTACTTACTTGCTTGAAAAAAACGAATAGGTATAGACAAGATAGGAAATAGAAGAAACCACTGGATATTTGAATACACACTGATGATGTTGATGATGAAGTCAGTGAGGCAGACCTGGTCATGATGATGATGATCATGATGGTATTATGGTGATGATCTCTGTAGAGTACACAAAGATACCATCTTGGGTAAATACATAGAGATAAATGTAACATAGGTGCCTACCTAGAGCTCTACTACAATGTACAATGATGCCACGCAAAATGCACGAAAATCTATGAAAGAACCAGTCTTATATTTCCTTTGCTGTATATAATAATAACAATAATGATGATCATGATCATTGGAAGGGTGTATAGAGAGTTATGTACATACCTAGAATATGTATGTATATATACCTACGTACAGTTTTTAGGAAAAAAGTTATACGTAAATTATATAAACATATATATTGTTGCACATTACATCATTGAGCTGGTTGGGATACGTAGCAGTGGTAGTATTATGTAGGTTTGCGTAATGGATAGGAATAGTGGAATGTGAGATCAATGGTGGGGATTGAGGATCATGATATTATTATAAGCAAGGCTACGATGATGATGATGATAGTGATAGATAGATAGATAGAAGCTTCTTGCTCACGCAACACACAGCTCAGCAAAACGTGTGTATATATATTTATTTATGTATATATGTATACATTTCTCCCTTTTTCTTATTCAACTTGTTTTTAATGCTGCCTCATTCTTGATTCNAAACGTGTATATATATATATATTTATGTATATATGTATACATTTCTCCCTTTTTCTTATTCAACTTGTTTTTAATGCTGCCTCATTCTTGATTCAGCCGTTGACTGAACCACACACTTTACACGGTGGAGAGAAAAAAATGAGGAATATTGTAGTAGCGATATTACGTACATAAATATATTATTGAATGGGGAGAGAAAACGTGGAGGAGATCTCTCTCTCTCTAGAGCGAGATCATCATAAGGAAACTCGACCGGCCATTATTATTACATGCCACCATTTCTCCTTTCGCTCTCTCTCTCTCTCTCCACCACACCACCATCATCACAAAGTAAGCAGCAGCAGCAATGTACAAAGTGATGGTGATGGTAGGGAATAATATGCAAGAGAGAACATCAAGTCTTTCCCAACCAACTTGTTCCAAACAACGTTGCGTTGCGTTGTTGGAGAAGAAGAAGAAACCAGAGAAAACTATGGCAGTTCATGGTTTATCCATGGTCCGTGGTCGTCCGGCTTTATCCAGAGAGAGAAACAATGAGTGACGGTAGAAAATGCACTTGAACAGTTTTCTCAGTAAAATTCAACATGAGCAAAAACAAAAAAAATGGAAATGGTGGATGATGACGGACTGAGTGAGCGAGTAAGAATGCATGCAATATTAAATGGAAAGATGGTGATCGTGATGATGATGGTGATGATGACGAAACATAGGTAAGTATATGTATTATATGAAAAAGTTGCCGTGTTTTATACGTGAAAATACAAGATATTATTTTTCTTCTTCTTGCTGGACTACCACTATCACCTACTACTACAACGTCGGTAGTGGTGCTACTAAACTTTTTTGAAAGGTTGTTGTAGTACACAAGAAAAAAGGTGCTGTTTTACTAAGCAGAGATATTAATGTCTTTTGTTTACCAAATATTCCCGGATTAAAAAACATATACCTATGTGTCTATATATACATATACAGCAGCAGCAACTTTTTTTCTTGAAAAAAATTATGAACATAACATGTTATTCATTTTTGTTTTTTGTAGAATATATGATCATAATCGTGTCTTGTTTAAATCATTAGCAAATTCTGTATTTTTTATGTAATACGTTTACGTATAACTTATTTGAAAAAAAAGTTTGTTATATTCAATATGTACAATGTACTATTAATAGAATAAAAAAACCAACTAGTCTTGTTGACAGCAATTTACCACTGTCAATGTCTTAATTTATCTTCAAAAATAAAATTCAAATTCAAGTATTGCAATTATTTTTTTAAATGTTTTTTCTCTGAAATTTGTAAACCAATTTTCTCATTTTATTCGAAATTGACCACCTAACAATATTTTGAACTTTGCAGTGTGCAGTAGCTTTTGTAAAGGTTATGATTGAAGAAAGCCGAAAATTAAAACTAAAAAAATATGCTTATAAAATTTCAATATCTTTCCTAATATCAATGTTGATGCATCAGTATAATAATAATAATAATAAACAACTTGCCAAATTAAATACAACCATTATCACCCTTCGTCATCATGTGTCATTCAATAATGATCAATAAAACTACCTCCCTTATATATAAATACGACTTGCTAACAAGACATAATAATAATATAATAATAATAAATGTCTACCATATCTTATCTTCATCTATTTATAGGAATGTGCCCAATACATTTTTTTCAAATACACACATTTATAGTATTGTACATATTTCTAATAAAGAGTGTGTGTACACAGTAGTAGCAGTGCGAAAAACAATTAAAATCCTATTAATCATCGTTGAGAATGGATTGTTGACACGAACATGTCAAGATGTTTTATATCATGCCGATTTTGGAATGATGGATCGTGTTATCACCTTCGTTCCGTCTTTTATAATAATAATAATAATTTTTTTCTTTGCTTCCTCACATCTCTTCTTATCTTTAGCGCACATTATTTCTATATATTTTATTTATCTGCCATCATAATAATCGCATTGCATGCTTTAAAACCATCCCTAATCAAATCAAAGCTTGCAATAGCAGCAGCAGCGGCAGTAGCATAATCTAAATATAATGTTTCTACTTATCCAACTTTTACACAGCAGCAGCCGTGGCATCAGTCATTACTATTGACTCTATATTATTACCATTACCTATGCAGGTATATATATAATATAATACAACTTGTGTGGCAGAATAAATCAAGAACAACAAGACAGAAGCGCATAAAGACACCGCAAAAGCTTCACTTGTTTCTTCATCTCTACTTTTCTTTCTGTTCATCTGCTCCTTACCCCTTTGCTATATTTGATATACGAGAGAAAATTTATACCCAAGTAAAAAAAAAACTTTTTTTATGCATATCAGTTCCATTGAAAACAAACATGGTTGCATGGAAAGCATTTTACACATAAT
>JAHZMT010001934.1:0-15544 GCA_027743785.1 Sinhomidia bicolor | reverse complement strand
AGAATATGGTTTGCCAAGTCAGGATGCTAAAAAAACATTATAAAATCTCAAGAAATGAACTCTCATTTCCTGATGCCATTGCCGATGCATATGCATGTGTGTTCTATTGCTGCTGCTGTTTTTAGTGCAAATATACATGCATGTTTTTTTTGGGGACTAGCTAGGTCCACAAAAAAAAAACTTTTCGGCTGGATATATGTATATTTTTTTTCTTCATTTTTTCGCATTTCACATGGAATTGAGCGGTATAAAAAGCGATTGCATGACAAATAGGCAACAATGAGCTGCTGCACACACACACACACATTTTCTTTCTTTCTTTTTTTTGTTGCATACCGCACCCCGCCACGTGTGTTGCATGTATACTGTGCAATTGTTTGGGAATGACTGTCATGTAAAAAAATACACCAAACAACAGCTTGTTATTATAGGTAAACATGTGTATTTTTATTTTTAAAAAAATAACATGTGTGGACAACCGCAGTTTTCTAAATTTTAAGGTACACAAACCAGCAAAAGCATGCATGTATGCACGCTGCTGCTGCTGTTGCACTTTGAAAAAAATAATCCTTCGATTGGTTTGGGTAAGAAAGAGACGTTTTCAGGAAATGAGCACAATTCACGGAGGAAAAGGAAATTTTTCAAAATGAGAGGCAGTTGGTATAGCAGAATGCAGATATTACGGGAGAACGTGTGGAAAGGAAAATGTAAAGGTATAAATTATTATATATTTTTTATTTGAAAAACTTCACAAAAAAATGTTGAAAAGTGACAAGTCTGACATGACGAGAAGCGGATGAAAACGGTGCATGAAAATGAAATTATTGTAAGAAAAAAATATATGCTCCAGGTGTTCCTGTTTGTAATAATAGCAACATTTGAGGAAATCTCACGTGTGTGCCTATACTTTTCTTTCTCGTCTCTCGTGATTTAAAAAAAAAATTTTGTGGAAAATGTTTCATGTCCACTAAATATTTTTTCCAGGACGGCGGGGAAGAATATAAGGAATGACGGATGAAAGTAAAGAAACCACATTAAAATGAAAGAGAAACTGTCAAAGTACATCCGGAGAAAATCCCTCTTCAAAACGGCAGCAGCAGCAGCAGCCAAAAGCCTAAAAATCGTATTTTAATGTGGCGTTTTTGAAGTATACGTCAGTGGAAAATGTAATGTAATCTGTGTATTTCGTCGACTGACTCCCTTTTCTCTCTTTTCACTACATCCATACGTACGTTCGTTTTGTACGGACTTGGCTCAAATGTGCATCACCGCCGTTTATACATTCTCCGCTGCTTATCATCGCACTCCTGTCACAAGTATCCATAAATGGAGAGAGAAGCATTTGTACGTGCGTCACGAAAGATAGTACTTATTGTGACGGCGATGATGATGCTGTGTGCAGTGGAAGAAAAGGGAGAAGGGGAAAGTTGAGAAGAAAAGAAAGAAAGAAGACGGTGGCGTGGAGGAGGACGGGACAAGACGGAAGCCAAATGTAATAACAGCGAATCATTATTGTCATGTCAAGTTCAAAAGTTACGTGAACTGGTTAGCTAACAACAAACAAAGGTGGAACTTACAACTTATATACCTTACCCATCTGTACATATTACTATACTGGGTGAAAGCCGTGAAAAAATTGTACAACTCTGCTTGCACGCAACATAACCAAAAGGAAGAAAAAAAGTTGAGAGTGCAGCAGCAGCCATCAATTATGTTAAAGTGGTGGTATATACCAAACACAGTAGTGATGATGATAATGGTGCGGTGTGCCGTGAGCCTCTTTTTAGAAAATTATAATCGATTTGTGCATTTTATGATAATTTGATGGTGGCAACAATCTCCTCCTCCTCCGCTGCTGCTGCTGCAGTTGGACAAGTTGTTTGTCAAAAGAAACGCTTTCATTTACTGCACAGAATAATGGGGGGCTCTTAAAGAATAAAATGAGGAAATAATACACAGCCCACGTTGGATTGCTACACACACAGAGAGATTTCTTCCAAGAATGAGCGTCGTCGGATGATGACTGTGATGTAGCGGAAACTATAATAAAAATGTAAATCTGCACCAGTTATATAGCAGCAGCAGCAGCAGCAGCGGTGCATTTACAGTTGTAGATCTTGACGGGTGTGTGGATACCTATATATACATTAGATGAAATGAAAAGGATCTTTTTTTTCCTTTTGACTTTTATAAAACCTTAATGGTCTCTAGTGACAAAAAAGGTCTGTGTGTGTCTCTCTGAATGGATGCTGGCTGCTGCTACATAACAAAGTAAGTAGGAAAAAAAAGACGTGCCAATGTGATGGGTGCTGGTGCTGCTGGATTTCTCAGAAATGCATTATATATACATCATCATCATCATCATCGTCATCGTCATCAGAAAAACGACAACATGAAATTGTACGAGTACGTGAATGTGAGTATGACAGAGTGCGAGAGTATGGGTGAACGAACGAGCCAAGGAGCAAGCGACAGAGAGAACATGTGAATGAATGAATTGATGCAGAATGGCAGGAGGCACATGGCATAAAAAGAGAGAGAAAGAGAAAAAAAGGAACGAGCAAAGAGAATTTCGGAGACTTTTGAACGAGCATACATACATACATACTTACAAACGTACATGAGCATGGAAAAAAAGTGAGTGAGAAGTACAAGTGTCAAACATAATGTGCTAAAGTTGCAAATCGTCTCGTAAAAATAAAGTGGCCATTTACGCTTGTGGTTACTTTTCTCTCTGGAAAAAAAANTACGCTTGTGGTTACTTTTCTCTCTGGAAAAAAAAACCAGAGGGAACAACCAACTGTGTATACATACATATTATATGAATGAATGAATGAATGAATGAACTCTCAACGCTTTCACTCGTTTTATTTTTACAAAAAAAAACAAAGATTTTTTTCTCCCTGTTTTTCTCTGTAGATAATAAACAAAGAGAAAAGGAAAAAAAGTACATTTAGGGGAAAAACAACAAAACAACTAGAGTTTGAGTGAGCACCACGGGTGTTGTTTTCAGTTTTTTTTCGGTTATACAAACTCGTTTGAAACAAAATAATGATTTTGCAATAATTAAAAGAATTAAAGACAAATAGTAGTTTTGTGCTGTGACACATATGTTTTGTTTGCAGAGCTTTGAGGCAAATCAAAGTAGAGAGAAATGTGATTTTGTGAATATTTTGACGGTGAAAGTGGCACAAACTGATTTATGGGTAAATATGTATACTTTGAGAAATTCAGGTAAACTATTTATGATCAAATTACCAACATCATCATCATCATCATCATCATTATGCACCACGTGGGGGGTCCAGTTCAATGTCAACGTTTGAACTAAATATACACAAAGACTATTTTTTTTCTCCGGTTGACATTCAAAACTCTATAGTTAAAGTTGAAGGTCAATGGAGAACGCTGACCGGAACAACAACAACAACAAAAAAAAAGAAAACGGAACATGGACTATTGTTTGTTTATCATGCAACATCCCAATTGACGCCATTTCCCCAAAGCACACATATGACTATACACACACAATTGCATTTTATTTACTGGCGACCATGAAAGTTAAAAGGAAAAAAAAAGAATAAGTGAATTGTACGCCATTTCCCCAAAGCACACATATGACTATACACACACAATTGCATTTTATTTACTGGCGACCATGAAAGTTAAAAGGAAAAAAAAGAATAAGTGAATTGAACTTTTTTACAGACACAAAAAATTTTATGCGCTTTTCCCCACCTCACCAAAAAAATTATACTCTCTGTCTGCACGAAACACTTTTTGATATTATTATGCCGAAATGCGCTGATTTAAAAAAAAGCATTGCCGAAAATGTATTTTCTAATAAATAAACAGAAAATTGTTATTGACGTGATGAAATCTTGGTGGCAGACCTTGGCAGGCAGGGTTTTGTCTTTTAACGAACAATCTTTTTTATTGGATATATTTTGTGTGTTGCGTGTGTTTTTCACTCACAATTTTGTTTATCTTTTAAGCAAATCAACAACAAAAAAAATGCATGCATGCTAGCTACCTACTTCCCACCCAAAAAAAATATCTACTCAATGAAAAATATCCCAAGACAATCATTACTTTTTTATTATTATGCCAGTGAAATAATAAAAGTGATTTGACCTTGAGCCGAAAAACATAAAATCAAAAAAGTCAATCATGATACATGTGCCTAATCGTTGCGAGCAGCAGATCAAACATAAACCTACAAACAAACTAGCTACCTACCTATATACCAAAGGAGAACTGTTTAGTTTCAAATTGCCTTTCAACGTGCCCGTATATAGTACAGATTATCTGAGTGCAATAAAAAAAGAGAAAAAAGTATTTAAAATGCTGTACTGCTAAAAAAAGAATATAAACACCTAATTCAAAAAAATAAAAGTTTCTAATGCGCTCATAATAATAAACTCCATGTGTATGATTTATATGTATACCTATCTAAAACTTTCTCTCTTTTCTGACCAGTTCATGTGATAAAAAAGTAGTGAAAAGAAGAGAGAGAGAGAGAGAGAGAAAAAATTTATATAATTCCACCAAAATCTTCAAAACATATACATATATACACGTACGTATGTATAGAGCTATAGCTATAGCTGGTTATTTTAATGGCCATTGGCTTGGCGCATTCTTTTTTTCGTATGGTATATTTTGGTTGGATACCAAGTGGTTAAAGTGGATGGACAAGCCATTAATGCGATTAAAGGATTGCGTGCAAAAACATGGCCAACAAAAATATTATATCTAGTACAGTACACAACACACGACACACACACACAAGGTATAAATGTAGGTATAAATACTTAAGTCTACACACACACACATATATAAAGTGAGTATATCTTCTTGAACCTTTTTTTTTAATATTAGGCACCTATCATGTTATCATGAAAAACACGATATGTTGTTGTTGTGTGACTGTGTGTGTAGTGTGTAGGAGTGGTGTAATCTATAAACCATATTTACTTAAGTAAGCAATCCAACAGTCAGCAATTTTCTTGGGAGTCGCTAAACATGTTTACCTAAACTTGGTAAGCTGCTTCTATACTGCTGCTGCTGGCTAAAAAGACTCAATAAAGCTAGCACACGTTGTACACAGAGCGACTAACTGCTCAACATAATATTTATTTTATCAACTCAACTCCCCAAAGAGTATTTTTGCTTTGTGTGTCGATATGTGCTACTACACAAAAAAGTAAACCGCGTGTAGAAAAACCAAGAAAATATTGAATAAAGAGAGAATTTTAAAAGGAAAATGGACAAAATGATCGTCGTGATTCGTGATCATCGTCAGCAAAATAGTGGTAGACAATTAAGGCATGATACAAGTAGTGCGTATATGTTCTAATTATAAAATGAAAAATTAAGACAACTAATTATAAAGATGACATGCGCGACGTTATTCTTTTTTTCTGCATTGAGCTCATTTCCACTTCCGACTCAGGTTGCATATCAAGTGACGATAGAAAATGAGTACAAGTTGTGAGGACAGAGTGTAATAAGCAGTCATTATGTATGATGTATCAAAAATTTAAAAAAAAAAAAAAAAATACAGATCGAATGAAAATGAACATAAAATTAAATTGAAATGTGTGATATGGAGTAGTAGATGAATAAATCGTACAAATTGTATATTTTTCAGGAAACCGGTTATTTAGTTCAAAAACGCGATTTGGAATATTGTTTCGGTTACAAATACAAATTCTTTATTGTGTGTACTGCCTACCGTGCAAAGTTTACATTACTTGGCTGCTGCTTGCTACAATGCATGCCGTAGTTTTACTACGAACTTGTTTAATCACAATGACCTTTACAAGCACCACCCGCCAGTTCCGGAAAGTATTGAACGCAAAATCTCGACCATTTTTTGTCATTTCACCCTCTCTGCCCAAAACGACATTGTGAGTATAATACCCCCGAAAAGAAAGTAATGAACGGATAAATATTTATGAGCGCCTATATCAGCATTACTATACGTGCTAAGCTGGAGTTTTGGATGGAAATATCATCTGAAAAAATGTATATGACCTTGTCCAGTAGTAAGTAATCTATAGCTAGCTACCTCTCTACCTACCCACTTCATTTGCTCTTTTTTAGAACATTTACAATCCTGCGCCATTAATTTTTTGGGTGCCTAAAATCTCCAAACAGCTGTCGTAATTATACACACGCCAAAAGTCACGAACCAGCCGGTGAGTTATGGTTTTCACATTTTTTTATTTTTTGCAAAAGAAGAATTTATTAGCAGCATAGCTTTGCTCAAGAAAAATATGTACGTACGTACGTACGTACACGGTCGATTTTCTTGCCTTCTTGCTCTAAAATTCTCTTTTGCCCAAGGAAAGGTACAGGGAAGAAACAAAAATTATTTGCATGTTAAAAAAGCTACAAGAAATTCACATTTTCTCCTTTCTCTCTCTCTCTCTTCAGTTTCTGAACACTTTTACATGTCATGATTTAAAGTTGAGCAAGTATAGTGTGGTGTGTGTTACGTTGTATCCTGTCTGTCATCTTATATACTGTATGCCTTGCAGACAAATTTTTTCCCCAGCAATTTTAGCCAGCAAATCAGCAGCAGATTGCTAACAGTAGACCTTTCGTATTTCAAGGATCCCATAAAAAATCCCATTTTGCTGAAAGTGAATTACTGGAGGAGAAAAAAAAACGAGAAAAAAATGTGCCGCCACCTGGTCAAGTGAGTCTGATTGCCTTATGATATCATTATGCATTACTACCTATGTGGTGGAAACAGTAAACTATACTTTTACAAAAATCTATATTCGCATTCTTTTGGGATATGCCACGCACAATTTTCCCTTGATAGTCCATACACCTACCTACCTACACTATGCACCCAATAATAGTCAACCAGACGTACGTGGCGTTTTGAAAACAAAAGAAAGAAAGCTACCTCCTCCCTCAAAAATGGCTTATGCCACATATTCTCTCCTGTGTGTGCTCTCCGCTTTAATGAACATGAATATTTAGAGAATCTGCAAAGCTCAGCGTTGTTATTATTACATTTTCTCTCGTTTTCAGTTCCTTGTCTTCACCCATAAAAAAAATACGCACAAACCTCCTGAGGAGGAAAGCAGAGCTCTATTCATTCTAATGAATTGCCTTGTAGTTGGAATGACGATGGGATGGTATAACGAATTCTGTTTTTTTGGGGGGGGGAAAGGAGACACACATTTTCCAAATTATCTTTGCACACACTTTCACAGCCCCTGGTTATACATAGGCACTCACATGGGTATATTAAGTACATAAATATTATTAGCCGTTTCAAGTGCAGCTTATATTTCATTCATTTTTTTGAGTAGCTGCTGCTGTAATTGTGATGAAGAAGGCAATAAAAGTTATAAGAGGATTATTATTACCTATTTTTTATACTTTTGATTCCTTTTTTTGGTATTTTGCTATTATGCGTAACATGTCGTACAGATTGTGTGCGCATGTCATCTCAAAAATATATTATTTCACAAAGAAAAAAAATGAGGAAGAGAAAATATTTCAGGGGAAAGTAGTCTATTAGCATACTCCATCCATTTAAATTACATCCTCTTTCTTTGGTTGTTACTATTATTGTAATTTCCGACTAAAGCAGGTGAAAGAATGAAAAGGGAAAATGAAAGGAAAATGAGAAGGAAATGAAAGAGAAGCGCTTAGTAAAATATACGTTGTATCTAAATACACCCCCACATATGTATATATTTAGAGAGAGAGAGAGAGAAATATGACATTCTTCACTTTTCGTCTTAAATTCCACTTTCTTTTGGGGAAAGAATTGAAATACGTTTATTATTTATTTTTCGCTTTGGCGGAAGCGCCTTTTGTATCGGACGTGACGCTTGTATAAAAAAAATATATACAAAAAGCTGAACAACTTTTTTGAATCAAAAAGTGTAGTGTACACAAAGCACTTAATGCATAGTCATCACTTATTATTATTATTAATATGTAAAGCAAACATATAAAAGTGTGGAGCAAAGCAGAAAAAGCAACATGTTTTAAACAAACTTGTAAGTTTGCAAGTCAAAGGGATTTTACTTTTGCTTTTGTATAATAATAATAATAATAATAACTGGGTAGACAAGTATGTATAGACACGTCTGCAGTTTTTCGTGTTTCTTTTCAGTGGCTTTTTAGACACATTGTTTACTTTTTCATCTTTGCACAAAAAAAATATATATACCTAACTTCTTTTCATAAAATGAAAATCCCTCGAGTATTCTCTATTTTCAACTTGTTTTCTTTTCACGTCTCTCTTCTTCTGCTCTAGAATATATAAATAAATGCTTTCATCTCATATTTAACTTTTTTTTTTTGCTGCTATGAGTGCTATGTATGTATATAATCGCCTCTCCTTTTCTATTTCCGAATGCGGATGTTGTAATTTTCACTTTTGTTCTTAAAACGTCAGCCAGAGACAAAAAAATGTGAATAAGCAAAGAAAGGAGAAAAGTGGGTGAATTGAAGAAAAAAAAGAATGGATTTCTTCGGAATTGAAAATTGAAACGTATTGCAAAACTGTGTGCTTATGTCACGTCGACGGACTGTATATTACCAAAATGCTATTGATTTTTTGTGTGCTTTTATTTTATTTTATTTAAATTTCAACTCTGAGTTTTAATGATGGCTCTGTGCTTACAGGCTTGTGGCTTGACAAAGAAATGCATTTTATTCAGAATTTTTGCAGAATGCAGGCAGACAAGGACAGAGAATATATACACACTTTTTGAGTGACATTGCCTTACATTCATTTTTTATAATTATTTGTTGCTACAAAACTGCCTGACAGAATGTTAAATTTCACCTGTCACTCTGGCTGGACTAGAGATTGCATAAAAATGCCAAGTTGCATTGCATTTTGATTGTGTAAACTATGTGGGTTCCTTGCCATCTACACTATCTACACTACAATAATGTAGGCCCTCATGAGATGTTAGATGTACAAAAGATGCAATTTACTCGTATATTTTTGAGAAAAATAAGTCTACAAAAAAAATCATTTCCCTATTCACGGAAATAGAAAGCACAGCTAGCTAAAAAAATAAAACAACAAACAGCACAAAGAAATTTTCCACAGTCGCGGGGGGGAAAGTGAACTGTGTCATATGTCATTCTACACGGTTGATATGTAAAGCAGAGCAGAAGTACAGAAACAGAAATTAAATGCAAAATAGGATACACACTAGTATTTTTTTTAAACCCCGTATATTTTTTTGTGACTTTTGACTTGAATGGAATGTCTGCAGTTTTGTACAATTGTCATTCCTGCTGCATTATACACACAACTAACTTGTCAAATTATATAAAAGTCCAAAGTTTTTGTACAAACGCAAGAAGGTAAGTATATGCAACGCACAAAACAAAAAAAAATGCAATTTACTTACAAACATCCAGTGACAGAACATACATAGTAGTATGTACCTACACCCAGTAGTATAGTAAACACTCTTCATTATGCATTCATTACACACACACACACACAGAGCATGTAAGTTGTAGGCGTAAGAAGAGGAAGAACGCATGCAATAAATAAATGAAATTATAAATGCATGACGTGCTCTGGTAATAGTGCGTAAACTTGCTTTTTTGTTGTGAGTAAACTTGTATGCAACTTTTTCCCCCTCCCTTCTGCCGCCTCCGCCGCACTCTTTTCAATCTTCATTTCGGAGAAAAGTCAAAGAACACCAGAAATTAAACTGGGTGCATGCAGCAACAGCAGCAACAACAGCAGCAGCAGTAGTTTTTTTTCGTTATCAGTTTAGATTTCCATTTCCTTATTTTGCTTTCCTCTCCACGTTTACTCTACTACACATAGTCTACCGGTGATAATGAGTTGTGCTGTTTGTTATTATTATTTTATTTTGTAGCTGAAAAAACAAACTAAACCTGTAAGTGCTGTTGTTAGTGTGGTGGTATGGGTATAGTAATGCCCCTCTCGCATTTGAAATGTGTAATAATAATAATAATGAGCCGTCGTGTGTAATCCCTCAAGGATAAAAAAACGCAGAACAGTTACTTGGATGAAAGCAACAGAGAATAAAAAAAATCTTGTGCTTTTTGTTGTTCATATGCCTCTTTACTAAAATAAAAAAAAATGAATCATTTTTTAATGAGAATGTGACTAACGCTATTAAAAGCTGTTGTTTTTGTTGTTGGTTGAGTGACAAACAAGCCATTCTCCTCGGCTGTTAGCATATATATACTTTTTTTACTTTGCATTTCATTACCAAACCAGCCAGAGTCGCATTCCCATTATTCAAAACTTTTTACCATTCCAGTTGACTGTTTCGTATAATAAATAAGGTAGGTATTTACATGATTAAATACAATCATTACAAACGCCATCATCATCACCACCACCCTATATCATTTTCTTCCGCTTTCACTCTTTTATTAAACAGTTCCTTTATCCTATTCCTTTTTTTCCTAATGGAAAGCAGATGATGATGAGGAGGAGGAGGAGGAGGGGAAGGGTGCTGCTGTTTGTTGGGGGAAGTAGCTTGTTATGAATAAAATAGGGTGTGGCGGAGAAAAAAAATAGCATTATATTGATGACAGCAGTGCATAGTTTAAGTATGCTTGTAGTAGTGATGACATGATGGTGGAGGGTGAAATGGATAAATGTAAAGTTTGTAATGGCATCATTAATCCAATCCGATGCTATTGTATAGGAGGATATTACAAAGTTAAGTAGAATGAATAAAAAGAGAGGCTGTGACATGTTGATGAAGAAGGGAAAGCGAAACACATGCTGCTGCTGCTGTAAACATGAAAGGGCAAAAGGAGATGATAATAATTGGAAACATTTGTGTAAATGCAATGAGCATGTCTTGTGAGAGAGTTCCCAGAAGTGGAAAAGTTCACAGAGTTCGTGGAAACTTGCAGTAAAATTTTTCCACAAACTAATTATTAAAAAAAGAGAAAAACAAACAGTTATTAAAAATAAGAAGCTTTTATATATAAATATAAAAAAGTGTGCTGGGTTGATCATCTGACTAATTTGAAAATCTAATTGAAAATGTAAACAGAACACTTACTTAACTGCGCAAATAAATTAGTAAAAGTGTTTTGTTGAGTAAATGAAACGGAAAAGGAGCAAAGGAATGTTGAATCTATTAAAGATGTTAGCTAGCTATCTAATCAAAAAAATTGTTCTAAACTGAAAGCAAGGAATACAATGAGTTATATCAAAAGAAACATTTGATCTGACTACACACTAAACTGTACAGAAAGTTGAGAATAAAAATAAACTCTAAAGATCTGTACTTTGTAAAAAACCTTCCTTTTAAAGGTTTTTACTTCGGATTGAACACTGCACACGATGTTTAAAAAAACTCTTTGACAAATTTCGGTATGTTTTTTGTGTGCAGGTACATAGGTATATACAAAGCTTTTTTATTACTTTTTTCCAGCAAAAAAATATATTGTTTCTTTCTTCCTCTCTGTGCTGCTGTCGTTTGATTGACTACCTATATCCTTTTTCCTGTGTGGTCGTGTGCTCAAACAAAATAAAAAACATGAAAGACATTGTAAAAGCAGCCCTTTTCTATACTTCCATGAAAACTTTGGGGAATACCGTATTTTACGAGTTGAATCATGAAGCATGGTTGTTGGATAAAGAAAAGAAAAAAAGGGTGGAAAGGATGCTTCTTTATACCGCTGCACAACAGCAATAAGGAACAAGACTTTGCTTCTTTTACTTTACGTCAAGAATCGCCTTTGATATATCAATCATTGTTACTCGATATTACACACTGCACAATATACCAATCCAACCATACACAAAGTTAATACCGTCCATTTTTGGTATTTACAATTTGGTACATTATTATGCCATGCCTTATCTTATCTGCGCAACTGTGCCATGCCATTATACCACATACATTATAGTTGTAAGATAAGAGCGTGTGTCCCATAATTTTTTGTTTTTACAAAAAATGAGATGCTTTGCGCCTTGTGCATATAAACTGTGTAAGATATCTGCTATCGATAGATTTTCGCAGCAACGTTTTTTCTATTTTTAACTAATTTTTTTTGCTTATTTCTTTATATGACAAATGATAACTTTACAACAAATATTCATTCAGCAGCATATAATTTTATAGGCTGGCGTGTAAGTTCTCAAAATCGAATTTGCTTCCATCTTTTGAAAATATCTTTCATTGTTTTCCGTATTAATTGTAAGCATACAAGTTTAAATGAATATGGCAAAATTACTGAAATAAGAAGTGTGCTCGTATCTCTTACCACACGTGCCAGTGTATCCTACAGACACATTTTTCTCCTCGTTGCATGCCGACAACTTGAGCTCGCACTCGTTGTCGTATGTCCTGTTGTCGGTACCACACACAGGTCGAATAATTGGATTCACAAATGGTGGCACAAGTGCACTGTGCATGTCCAACCTTGTTGATGGCACATGTTTTGTACCCTTTGCAAATAAGACTTTCACATGGATTTCCTCCTACATAAAAGGAACAGTGTTTCTAAATGACTATATTTTACGTTCAAATTGTGTAAAGCTAATAAAACTTGCAATTTCCTGCAACTGCAACATGATATTAAAAAATCAAATTATTAGTACGTACCCAAAGAGCATTTTCCTCTGTGAATGATTCTGAGGTCACGTCTAGATCGACATCCTTCCTGTCTGATAACACACTCGTTAACGTACGTCTTTCCATCAGAACCGCAACTGAATTCACCAAAAAAATCAAAAGCTTATCAAATAACGGCAATTCTTACAAAATTACAAACGTTAAATTTAAAGTAACATTTAAAAAAAATCTTACACTGGATTAAAGTTCATTTGTGCAGTTTTCACTACACCGACAAACCGTTTTTCGTCCATCGTCCAGATGACAAACCTGAGGTGCAGTGCACAACACATCTTCGCAGGGATCTGCAAATAAGCAAGAAAAAAAAACAAATTGGTCAGTTATAAAAAAATGTAAGATTTTACTACTTCCATTCCTTTTTTAAACAAAACACTCTGTGAATTTTTTTTTGCAAGCTTTCATTGTTTCATTGTCAATGTGTCGCCATTTTTATTGTCTTTTTTTGGCAACTTTCTTGTTGATAAAGTGGATACAACAACTGTATGAGAAAATGTACATTTTTCCGACCACCACTACGATACTCCCCTTGATTCCAAATAATTTTATTTAGTTTTTTAATGTACACAAGTAAGCAGACATGCTACAAAAGTTGTATAGTTTTTTTTTAGCAGTGTGTGGCTGGAAGGAATCATTTAAGTTCCCATTCCTTTCCAACTTAATGACCTGTAAGCGTTTTAGTAGCAAAAAAGCACAGCACCACTCACTCCATACATACGTACATACAGCTATTATACAGATCGCATTACCATAATCATAAAGCTCAAATTTATTCCAAAATTTATTATTTTATTCATGTGTGCTGCTTCTGCTGCTACCACCACCACGACTACTACCCCAACCCAACCGAGAGAGAGAGAATATTTTTGCATGCAAATTTTGTACGATCCTCCACGCATTATTTTGTACAGAATAGTAATGTGTGCTCATATAATAATAAGTATAGAGGTTTAATTCAGCAGCGGCAGCAAGCTCAAAAAGAAACAATATGCCTTTCTCTTCTTCTCTGCTGCTGACTGCTATGCTCTCATTGTGTTTTAGTAGAGGAGTATAAAACATTAGATTTTAAAATCTCCACCAAGCTCACATCCTGTTTACCGCATAATCGCTGTCTAATCTGACTGTAATGTGCTGTAAAGTTGGAAAGAGTACATAAAATACGACGGGGAATGACTACCAGTTTTTTTATTTTTGTCAAATGTGCCGCAGGTCATCTTGGCCAACTGTGTGCTTTCTTAAAAAGCTCTCTCTCTCTCTCTCTCTGGCTCTCTGGCTGGACAAATTACAACTCTTCTTCTTCTTCTTCCGAAACAACAAGAATTGCTTATTTATGCGATAGCAGCAGCAACTTTCCAAAAATTTTCTTTGCTCCACGCAGCTGAGCCCAAGATGAGGATGATGATGACGATGATCATGTCGCTTTGTTTTCTTAAAGCAGAGTAGCAGAGCAGTGCAGAGCGGCGTCATGTGTTTTAAAGTTGCAAGTTTTAACGTTTTATCGTCCTCCTAATTTAATTTAATTGATGTGTAGAATGTTTTCCGCGCAAGTAGATGCTCATTTTTGGCACCACTGCGTTAATAATGTGGAGGAAAAGCAGGATTTAAAATGTAGAATAAAATATACTACGCTGCTTATATGCCATGCTATATATCTAAATGGGTAGGTATATTATCATCCCCGCCGGAAATTTTTTATCATTTCTTGTCTCCAGCTCATCCAACTCGTGTGTGAAAAATTGGCAAATTTACTTTTCTCAAAGCAACTTTTTATGTATGCCGATTTCAGCACAAACTGCCGCAGGTTAGTTGTGTTGGTTGGTTGGTATCATCACATTGCATCTCGCATACAACTTTCTTCAGAAAATTTTGAGACCAGCAAAGAAAAGCCGTACCACCGTGTACATGTAGAACAATGAACTCATTAACTTGTACATGTACAACAGGCTTTCGTTACCTGTATGCCTATTGTAAATGCACATGATAAAATTAGATGGGCCAGTGGTGGTCCGGTATGCATTTCCCTAACAAAACAGAGTATTGTCAAAGAAAATGGATTCCTTCGTCTTTTTCTCCGTCTCGCTTGAGGATTTACATGTTTCCAGAGATCCGCGGGCTGCTGCCGTTTTAAATCTCTGGAAAACACACGCGCACCAGACTTCCCAACAAGAAAATCCAACATGTGTAGAAAGCGGAGAAAGCAAACCAGACAAAAAATATACCAAAGTATTAAATGCGAAAGCTTTTCTTGAAAAGATGGTAAATCTCTGTACGAGCTGAAAGGACGATATATGGATTTTAAAGGATAAACTGTGAAAACGACTACAACAACAACAACCGAAGAAGAAGAAGAAGGACAAGATAAGGAAATGGGATGAGGAAAGGTTATAATAATAATAATAATAATATAAATATATCAACCAACCAGCACATATCCTTTTCATTTCTCTGTACATACGCGGACAACAGACAATAACGCAAGGGTATTATGTATGCTTATGACGCTGGAAGGAAAAAGAGTTACACGAGAAGGAAACACAATAAACTGAACGTGAGCGATGCACAATAGACCAGGAGGAGGACACGAGCACGGTAAAAAAATAGAGATGCTTTTATACATACATACTTACATGCGAGTATGTACACGAAAAGTTGGTAATATCAAGCTTGAAAAAAATTTTTTTTTAAAAGGGATAACCGAAGAGAAAAGTGAAAGGCACTTTAGCAATAAGGAGTTGAACAAGAGATGGGTGTATGTATGTACAGCTAGCTATATGTGTGCGGTATAGAAATATTATTTTCTTGTCGTGTCTTGAGAGAAGGAAGATGATGAAGCCGAGAAAAGTGGACGACCTACACATAACTCACCCCTGTTGCTTGCCAGACTGGAGGCAAGAGAAAAGGAAGAA
>JAHZMT010001933.1:0-22483 GCA_027743785.1 Sinhomidia bicolor | reverse complement strand
TGAATGGAGTTTTACTCGCAATAAATTCATCTTCACCGTGCACGCTGTAATGTAATATTCGCACTGTTTTCATCCACTTTTTTTGCTCAAAAAATAAGCGAAACACAAAGGAAAAGGGTTTATCCTGTAAGACGTTTATATAGCAAAGTTCTTTAGAAAAAAATAAATCCTTGTGTAAATCCCTTTCTATTTATTATTATTATCAGAGTGAACGAAAAAATATGATCGTGAAACAAGTATGAATGAAGAAGAGAATTCCCATTTTACGTTTTACATGATTTTTTTTGTTCAGAAAGGGAACCAAGATTGCATCAAGTCATGGAATGGTTTGAATGTCTTGTAAAATATTTCAGCGAAAAGGAGAAGCCAGGTAACAATAACAGTTATACATTGGTGGTGGAGCAGCGCAAGTCAGTGTATTCATATCCATGTCATTTCACTGATTATATATTAAGACAAAATTGTTATAAAGTAAACTCAATGCGGGCATTTCAAAGCAAATGAAACCAGCAACGTTAGAAAATAAATACCTCGACGTTTCATTCCCGTTTTTTTCGTTCCTTCCATCCCACCCACAGTACAAAAATGTCTTGCACACTGTTAGTCTACAGTCAACATACCAACACATGGAGCATTATTCCAAGACACACATATACATACCTAGTAATTCGTCGCTTGCCACTCTGTAACGTAATGCCCTGAGCCAAGAGAAATATTAAACTTGTTCCTCCTTTTTTTGTCTCATCTCCTATCGCTTCCAATTTTCTTGCCATCCTGACTAAAAGAAGAGAGCTCTCTCTCTCTCTCTCTCTCTTTCGCAACATCACAAAATATCTTTGCTGTTTTCTCCCTCAGCACAATTCTATATAGTTTACGTATGTACCCACCACCACCCCAATTTATATATAATTTTATTATTATGTTGCGATTTCACTTGTATTTTCTCCTTCTTCCGCGTTTCATAGTCAAACTGGTAAAATGATCTCAAGGTAGCAGTTTCTACATACACATGATGACTACAGCTACTTCCAACTCTACTTTACTACATGCCACCACTTTACCTTGTTTTTTCCTGTAACATTTATTTTCTCTCGGTATTTTTTCCAACAGGAGAGTAACTCTTTTAAAGCTTTCAACAACTTTATTGAAGAACAGGAAAAGCCGGAAAAACTGGGTAAAGGAAAATAGTACATGTAAAGAAATGGTCACAACCGTAAACGGGCAGCAGCAGCAGTATCATCATCGTCATCAGCAAACGATCGACAAAAGAATAGAGCAGTTGTTTCTTCCTTCGTCTTTTTCTCTCAATTGTTGGCAATATGTATGTAGGCACACAGAGTAATGTAAACTCATAATGCCTATGCTACCAGCAGCAGCAGCATACCTTACCACCACCATCGACATTTTTAGTTTCTCTTTTTATTTCTCCTTCTCATCTCCCCCCATTTCAGCCAGCACATACAGCAACTAGCTGAAATTGTTTACTGACAGCAGACACACACACACTATTTACCATCATGCCTTACCTATATCATTATCATCAAAGAAATAGAAAGAGAGAGAAAGTCAATTGGGTGGATGGATGGAAGTGTGTTGGTTGTGGTGAGAAGGACGTCGTGTGGTGTGATGCGGCTTCTTTCCACTGTTTTGATGCAAAAACTGCGGGTTATCTGGCTAGTATATACATACATATAGGTATTCACACACACACACACATCTTTTTATTAAGCACTGTTATATGCCACCACGCACCACACGTTTCACATTATTGTTGCTGTTGTTTGTAGTTCTTCTTGTTCTTCTTATTCCACCAACAACTATTTTCCTCTTTGTGTCTTCCTTGGCCCAGCCCTCTAACAAGCTTAGAATGTGCAGAGTTGGAGAAAGTGAAAATTTAACCGATAACTTTTACTTTTTTCTTTTTCTTTTCCTTTTTACTCTCTGTACATAGGTAATAACAAGTAAATACCACGACGTGGCTCAAGGTACTAATCCTTTATAGTCATTCTAGCAAAAACGACCGTAAGGATCATGACTTTAGTTTTTCGTAGTTCGTTTTTTTAGATGATGAAAAGAGTAAAAAGGTATTGGATGCTGTGTGATGCCTACGCACATTTACGGTATAAGTTAGAGAGGAACAACTTTGTCCGAAAAAAATTAACCCAATTTCCTTTCATTTATAAATTATTCAGAAGCATGCATGCATGTAGAAAAAAAGCATAACAATTTCGTGTGGAACGAGAAAGGTACATATTGCATTGCCCATTTGAATGCGCACATTTAAATTTTTATGGAGGAAGCAAGTGAACATGCAACATGCACATGTTCCAGTTCTCCCTAGTAGTTTTAATAATAATAATAATAATGATAAATGAATGATGCTCGTCCCTTTCAACTAAAAGATTAATTTGCTCATATTTTTGATCCTAGCTTGACTGATTATTCGAGAGATCTGCTCGCGGTAATGGCTAATTAGTTTTTGTTCGTTTAGATAAAATAATGAATTGCTAACGAGGCATGTGTGATATTCAAAATTTACGCATGCATACATTTGAAACGTAAAGCGCCTTTTGAAGTAATTAATTATATTTTGGGTCGCATGTTTCTTGCATTTGTATTAAAACGGAGATTTTTAGCAAATTAACAGTTTTTGCGCAGGCATTTTTTTGGGGGGGAATGAATGCCTTATTAAAGCACCATTTTTTCCCTCATTTCTCGTTATTGTTGGAAAAACTCAAAAAAAAGAACTGCTTGTAATAAAAGAAAAAGAAAAGTGCTCTTTTAATCAATTTCTTGTGGTCGCTTGATGAATTCTTTAGTTTCAATTTTGACAAAAAGGGAAGCATGTGAAACGCAAACAAAAAGGAAGGACTTGTGCTCAACTGGGTGGGTAAATAGAAAACTCACATCAGCAGGCAGAGATGAGAAGAGCGAGGGTAATTGGCCAACTTTTCTCATTCAGTTCGACAGTCAGTCAACCAATGATAATTATATATACTTACATGCAGCACTGTCAACGTGACTGTGACTGACTGATGCTGACGAAGCTAATCATCATCTCTCTCTATACAGCATGCAATTCTTCTCCATCTGTTTACCAGGTAGTAGTAGACAATGACAATAATGAATGAACTACTTCTAAAAGTTGAAATTTGCTTCAAATTTGCGAAAGCACAATCTTGTAGGGCTTCCGCGCTAATAGTTCCAGTTATTGCTTTTTCTGTCTATCTCGCTCTTTTTTTTCTCGCTCTCTTTGTAATGTCATATTAATTTTACAAACAGCACTGCTGTGTGGTGCATGGCGAATGACATGGCACGCATATTATATATACGAAATATTAACAAACTCCGTTGACGACTCTCTCCTCCAACTCTCTACTCTTTCATGTTAATATTTTCTTTTAAATCTTTTTCGTTGTGATTTTCTTTGACATCGAAGTACCAGTCATCGCACAGAACCCAAGTTCCGAAAGACTGACTCCAGTCAAATCCTCTTGAACGGTAAAAGTTGTTTTGTACTGTCTTTATACATCTGACTGAACCAGTATACAGAGTACTAGGTACTTTTTCTACAATATTGCAGTCAATTCCCATACTCTCAAAATGTAAAAAGCTATATAGCACTCCACTCTTTTCTTCCTTTTTCGTCTTAACCATCTACCCATCCGCTGTTTACTTTGTTTGCACTTTTCCCTCAATTCCTCCTTCTCCACTTTAACAGCAGTATGGTGGTCGGTGGGATCACGAAGAAGCGGAAGGTAGTCGTGGCCTATGGTGTACTATAGTAGCAACGGCAGCATTGGAGGCAGCAGCAGCAGCATCAGATTGAGCTTATTTCCATCATCAAAGGAAAAATAGACGACTGTATGCTTGTACTATTTAATTCATTACTTTGTTATTCAGGAAGAGCGAGTGAGAAGAGGATCTCCTCTTTTAGATCAAGGATCATATAAGTAAGTAGCATTCAAGTGCTTCCCCTTTAAACTTTTTCCAGCCTTTCAAAGCGCAAGTGAAAGTAAGATGCATGGGCATTTTTTTTATTTTCACGCTGTAAAGTAAAGTTATAGTCGTACTTATTTAAGTGAGTTGACTTGCCATTTCCATATAAATTCGTAAAACTCGGAGAGCAGAGTCCAGTCAGGCTCTGTCTCCAAAAGAATATCCAGCTTCTTCTGCCAGTTTTAATTTTACCAGAAAACAGGCGCTAGTCAGGAAGTTTGGCAAAAAGCATATTATTTCCAGAGAGACTGCCTACATGGCTTAACAACGTATTAACAGGGAAACCAACTGTGAAAAAACAGCAGCAGTATCATCATCATCATCATCATATCATTTAATTCCTTCTAGAAAACAAAAAAGCCAGCTTAATCATCTCAAAAATCTTTGTGCGTGGTTGAGCGTGACTAGCCATCATAATCGTCTTCACAGACTTTGACCCAACTTGATCCTTACAATTTCAACAGCTTTCTAACAAAAGTAAGTACACCAGAGAAAAATCCATAAATCCCCAAAGAACAAGACCAGACTTGACTGGATAACATAACAGTGATTTCATACAACAACAGCAGCATATGGGAAAAAATACATAGATAAAAACACCATTAATAGTTTGCTCTCTGTTATCTAGAATAAGAACAAAGGGCGAAACAAAGACAGACAGAGGGGATTGTTGTTGTGGTTGTGACTACACACTGGTTTTTTTTCTCGAGCTGTAATTCTGTCCTTACTTTTAGATAAACAGATATTTCATAGAACTGAATGTTTAAGCTACCGCTTAGTAAGTAAAAATAGATATTACAACTTACGATTATTACATGCGTAAATATCTTTTTTTTATCCAGAATTATCACGATAAACTGAACATAGTCATAACTAACAATCTTTTTTTTCTCATATTAATATTATGAAAAGGAAAAATGCATAGAAGAGGGGAACTACTACTATCGCTTGAATCTATTTCATGTGTCCCTCTTGTTATTTCAACAAGTTATAATTAACGTCGAACTCTGAACCAAACTGACTGACAGATTGGCAAATGGGAGGAAATAGAAGTAGTTAAATCGTCAGGACATGACATCATACAACTCAAAGGAATAGTTGTTTGTATTACAAACTTTTATCGTGTGTAATTACTTTTTTTATTTTCTGCACTTAACAAGACATTGAGTATCGAGTTACTGACGCCACTACTTCATTTTCCAATGTGATAGGTGCCGAAATACTGTGTATAAGTTTTTGTGAGTTTCAGTGTATCTCTAAAACTGTATCGTCGTGAATGAACAAATTATTTCTATTATCAGACTATTCAGACTTCTCTGCTGCATTTGTTCTTGTGTACTTGCAAACCGACTACTAGTTCCCACCAGAAAAGAAAACAACTAATCGTTTGCTCCTTTCTTCTGCTTACTTCTTCATCGTGGGGCTCTCGTTATCATCGCCATCACAAATCCTCATTGTCGATGTAATACTCTTTATTTTTTTCTGATACTACTATTACCAGTACAATGTATTTATTATTTATTCTCTTAGCGTTTGCATGCTCCAAAATGGTGGTGATGATGATAATAATAGCATTAATATAATGGCATAATACATGCACACTCCATTGTCGAACGACATGCACAATTCAATACGAATTAGAATGTTTCCAAGCAGGAGACGAGGGAAAGTAAAGAAAAGCAGGATATTGCACACATTTATTTTGGAGGTAGACAACTTGAAGGTTATCAGTGCATGGCATGCATGCATGCAGTCATGTTTAAAACATTTACTTGCCACTGCTGCTTCAGCATATATATATATATGTGTGTGTGTTGTCACTGCTTCTCTCATATTACACATGTAGCGAAAAATTCTATTTTGCTAACTCCTGTTCCAAATGAATGCTAATATTATTACCTACTACATGTCCTGTGTCCTGGCTGACTTGTCTGGTCTTTTCCTCTATTATTTTTTTGCTCGTTGTAGTTGCTGCTGCTGCCCGTCTGCCCTGCTGCTATTTAGTTGTGCAAAATGAAAAAGGAAAGGAGTAAGTGAGGTGGTAAATATTCACCTCACAACTCACCAGCCACCATTATTATTATTATTATTATTATTATCTTCATCGCTAAAATATCATCAACCGCTCGTCATGCATGCATGCATACTTGCATAGCTTTGTAATATATACATACATTTTGCATATATATACCTATGTAGTACATATACAAGTTTATATACTTTTACTACAATATGCTTTTGGCTGAATGAAAAATTCGGCGAAAAAATTAGCAGTTCAGCAAAGTTTAAGCTATTTTGCACTATTATTATTATTATTATTGCAAAGTGTTCCACAATATAAAAATATTACTACACAATACAATTGAGCTTTTAGGAGGCTTTCATAAAACACACATGAAAGGAGAAAGAGAAGAAGAAAGCTTGGCGGGTAAAAAAAGGTATTAGTACACAAGCTTACCCGTATGACTACTTTTTGGTGTTTTTTTTGCGGTGAGCATGATGGCAGACCAAGAGTACAAAGTACAAATCATGTGAAATTGTGTGTGATATATGGGAAAATTGGGAATGCCATGGTTAATGGGCAGTAGAGTGCATACAAATTCATCCTTTTCTTTTTCATCCTGGTTGCTTACTTGCTTTTGCTGCTGCTGCCGCTGCTGCTACTCAATCTAGTACTATATGACTAGACTATATTATTACCAGCAACAAAAGAAACTATTGAAAGCTCCATGTCATACAGTAATTGCCACTAAAAAGCAAGCCACACTACTACTACTCTTTAACTCGAGTCTCTCAACTCTTCTATTATCCTTGTCGACAACTTCACTTCTCTCTTTCTCTGTCTCTCTCTCTCTCACACACACACATTATTCAGTCTCAGCGTTGTTGGCAAAGATTTGTTGAGTCACTTTGCAAAGCATTTTTGTAACAAGTGAACTCTCTTCTGCATTCAAAATATCAAAATCCACCACATAATAATAATATAACATAATACATAACTGTAGTAATAGTGACGGTAATAAAGCTACTACTGTGCACACACACAAAGGAAATTGGTTTGGTGGGAGAAGTCACTCTCATAACAGTTAATACAACTGGAGCTTATGGTCTGCTGCAGCAGAAAAAAAAACTACTCATGTTTTATTGGTAGTAGTAGTAGTAGTGGCAGCAGCAGAAGAAGAAAAAGAAGTAGTTCGTCACTGTCATCATCATCTAGTGGTGTATATGATTTTGATATATTATTATTATAAGATGTGAGCTATATAGGTATGTATGTATTTAAGTGCATATAAATATGTGCATTTTTTGATACTCTTCTGTTCTGTTTGTTTTTTGCTAAAAACAGCAGAATCAAGTCAGTAAAAAATGTACCTTTGTTCTACAAGAACTGATTTGCTCAGCAGGACAAGAACATGGTACTTTATATATAAGTAGTTTGTATGAGTACATAATATGAACACGGAAAAAATAAGACCATTTTTGTGCGAGAATAGCAGGTAGAGAGACAGCATTTTATAAAACGCCATATAATGAAACGAATGAAAGCGTTATGCTACATTATTGTTGAAGTAATGCCTTTTCTCACCAACTTTTCTCTTGGTATCGCACCTGTGTGTGGGGCAACGCTACCACCAGCATATTTTCTAGTATGTGCATGCTTTTTTGTATACATATAGTGTACATTCAATATGACTAGTTTTTTTTCATGAGCAAAAAACTATTTACAGCAGCAACAGAACACAACCAACCACACACCCACCCACGACAGTATATGAACAAGTAAACGCCAAATGCGACTTTTGTCTACACACCTCCTCCTACGCACGGGTATGTATGCCGTATATTATCAAAAAGTAACTGCATCTTTTTCTTCAAAAGAAATGTTTATATTTCCTAAAAATGTAACGTTTGAGGATGAAGAAATTCAATGAGTAGTCAGTGAGTCACAATAACTGTCATCGTGAGAACCATTTACAAGTTGAGTATAACTGAGAACTGAAAATCAAATCTTCAAAGTAAAATGGGCTTAAAGAATGCATAGGTAATCCTTGAGAAAACGATAAAAGTGCAAAGTACACTTTCAACTTTATGGTTGACCCAATATATATTCTAATATCTATACTCTAATGTATTCAAACATCCTGATTCACGACGACAGGATCAAAATTAAAAGCTAGTTAAAATGATAAGCAGAACGACATGTACTTGACATTTCATGCTATTATCTACGAACATTTCCAGAATGAAATCCTGATAGCACATATGTAGGTGATATTTTTCTTGTGGATTATCTACATCAAAGAATTGAAAGATTCTTTTACAACACGACTAAAATTATTCTCATAGTTTTATCCAACATATATAGTTACATCAACCCAATTCAGTAGCTGATAGCATTTAAAAAAATACGTTCTGCATTCCATTACATCTTGCATACTTTCCTTATATATCCATTTTCTTTCTTTTTCTCGTAGTTTACTTTCTTACTCACTTTAGTAGTCAGCCAAGTTGTTCTGTTCATCTAGCTAGAAATAGGTACATAAGCAGTCATAGTCAATATACCAAAATTTCGGAATGCCGACAAATTTTCAGCCGTTTTCAAAATTGCAAAATCAAAGTAAATGACAATTTACTTGTTCCTGTTCATTTTGTAGACGGTTTTTAAAGGTATAAATTACAAACATACTACATTATCGCTCAAATAGTAAATTTTGCAGCCCTTTTATGCAAATTGTGCGTTATATATTTTATAGATACATGTATGTATTTTAAAAGTTTCTGCTAACCGAGACAATTAATAGCTCTGGTCTCTACAATATTACTGAGCCAGCTTTGAGTCAATTTTGACGTTCAATGGGTACCGTTCAAAATTTGTACCCGACATTCGAACTGTCGATATATTCATGATCGGATTATTTTATAACCTTTTAAAAATGGTGCGGCATGTACAGCGAGTATCGAGCAATTGCCTCAACGGCGGAATTCGCCAACACCAGCAATAATACTTTGTCGGCATTCCGTTACCACGGCATTTGTGACAACAGCGTGTGGTGTATAGGTATCATCCAATGCAGTCTCAAAACTACAAAGCGACGGCAAGGAAAACACAAGAAGAAAGAAAAACACAAGCTAAGAAATGGAGAGAGCTTCTATCAAGAAATCGAGCCTGCAAAAAAAATAGTCAAAGTCCATCCATACAACAGCAACGAAACGAGACAGCAGCAGCAGCAGCATTAGTTTCATACATCATATAACACGCATAATAATCTAGTCAAGTAAATGTAATAATCATCATCTTCTCGCTCGCCTCACACCACACAATAGAACAGAATTTAATAATGACAAGAAAGAAGAACGATATTATAAAAGCCCATCCGTCCTTTTTATTCCATACTTTTTAATATCAATGTTTTATGAGGTCCTCCTAGTTTTTGCAAATAATAAAGCACAATGCAATTTAATAATCATAATAATAGTGTGGGAGAGAAGCACATTGCGTATTAACAGGAGGAGGTACGAACATCATAATAGCAACACGATCATCGTCATCATCAAAAAACCATATATATATATATTCCTGTCACTTTTTTCGCTCTTGGCTTTGGCTTTGCTGCTGCTGACTACATAATATGCAAACAAGCTCTAGCTTAAAATGCTACTTTGCTGCTTGCAAAATGCTCGTGTTTTGTGGTGCGGCGCGGTGGTGTTGCTGCTGCTGCTGCTGCTGGATTTGTTAGTTGGTACGACTTTATAGGAGGAAAAAAAGAAGAATGACTTGTAGCTACAAAAATAATAGGAGTAAGTAGTATAAAGCATGTTGTTGGTTGGACAAAGTATGGTCATGCATCAAAATACGAGCAGCTGAAAACTTTTTGTTTCTCTTGTTTTTTTTCGTCTTCCTCGTCGTCGTCAACTATAACTTTACTTGCTTGCTGGCCATGGCTGGCTGCTCACCACCACCACCACCACTACTACTACTACTACCACCTCCATTTACTTACCACAACAACAAATCCGAAAAGTGTGAAAAATATCACTAATCGCTGCTCCGTCATTCTTGTTTCGCACTCGCACTTTAATACTGGTCGTCGTCTTCTCGCTGTGATACGATACCCTCTTGCAGACTCACTCCAGAAGAGACAGAGTAAAGTAATTGAGTCCAGAACAGCGGAGTGGTTATTCCCCCGGTTGTTGGTAGGAAGGAGGTAGATAGATAGACCATTAAACCTTGTCGGTCATCGGTCGGCCGTTGTTTTTGTTATTGTTATTCTTCTGCAGAGTGTGTGGTGGAGTGGAGGTATAGTGTCCGTCATCCATCAACGTAATAATAATAATAGTATGTAATAGTTGTAATAACTTGAATCTGAACGAGTAAAATGAAAGAGGAAATATTCAATTAGGATGGACAGAAACAGTCGAATAAGTGGTGACGATGGTGGTGGTGATGGTGATGGTGGTGGTGGTGTGGCAGTGATGATGATAGCAGCATTATTAGTAGAACAGTATACTTTTTATTTAATTTTCGTTTGAAACTTGTGGATTGTCAGTATTTCAAGTTGCATGACTGAGAGGATGACGGGATGTTTTAATTTAGTCAGTTTTTATACAAACGGGAAGAGTGTAACTCCTCGTATTCGTATTAAATGTGCAAATTTTGCGCTCTAACGTAATAATTGGTAGGTACGCAAATTTTTGACAGATTTTATTGCATGGATGATGCATGCTCTTTGTCTGTTAGCACCCCTATTATATTGTTGAATTATGTTATCGTTCAGTATGTACGCAGTTGAGTTGAAGTTGAAACAGCACCAAAGTGTTGAAATAAGTTAATCTGCTTTGAGTGCATGGTTTTTGTCGCTTCTTCGTATCTTAAAGAGAGAGGGTATGTTTTTGTGTGTACAAGAGATGAAGATAACTGTTGTGCGTGTTTTTTTTTGTTTGAATAAAGTTGTCTGTTATGTCAGACGATAAAATTTATAGTCGAACCAAGTGGTCAATGTTGTTGATTAAGTTAAATTGGATGAGTTATGTTGGATACTCACTCACTCGCTTGCATTAGTTTCCTATCAGTGTAGGGTATAACAAGTGAGTTAGATGGTAGAGGAGGTTATCAAAAAAGTTATTAATTGTACTGCGCTGTGTGTCTTTATTTTTTTGCAGATGTGTAATTTTATTAGAGATAATCGAGTTGGTGCTATGCTACTAATACGATAAATGGAAGAGAGGATAACAGTGAGACTGAAGCCGGCGGAGGTACAAGTACAGAATCTTTGATAACACGGATAGCCTTGATGAAGCTGCTTTTTAATTGCTTTGCCTTCAACACTCTTCTTCCTCTTGTCACCGGAATGTACCTTGAACAAGGAAATTCGCATTTGCAATAAAACTAAGCTCTACCAGTTGCACAAACCTTTTACCTATAGTAAGTATCCCTGGAAGAAAAAAAACGCGCGCCTGTCCCAGTATTGATTCCATCACCAACGTTGATAATATTTGGCGTCTTCCACGTACGTGCTGATTCAAAGCATCATTATTCGAATTCTACTGGATAAACTAGGCAGCTTCTTTAATTTACGATGAAGATTGCGAATACCGATTGTCGCGTTCAGCCTCTGTAGTATTACCAGCCACTTGGCCACTTTGAAAGTGGACAGTCCGCTTACACTTAAAGATTGGTATAGGCGGTTAGTAAAATAGCGTATTACACAATGAGGTAAGCACGTTTTAATTTTATTAACATTTTGTTAGTTGCATTTTCAAAGTGCGAACTGATTCACTTGTTTTTTTGCAGCAAAATGATTAATGTTGTATTCTGAGTTTGTAAGCAAAAGAACTAATTTGCTCCTGATCTATTATCGTTGTTCTAGTTTTTTGTGGGCAGTATGCACATTCCTTTTGGGGGTGATAGCTGGAGTGTGTTTAGTGGCAGCGGGGGCTTGGTATGTACTAAGCTACTTTTTCCACGATCCTGATAAGACGACCCCAGATAGTAAAGAACCTGAGCTGCCAACATCTGCAACATTTCAGCTTCCACCGGTATGAATTGCATTATTATTTTTTTAGAAAGTGCTGTATGTAAAAGGTTACAAAAATTAAATAAAATTCCTTGTCATTTGTATGTTTAAAGGTGCTTCTTACAAAAGTTAGCGACGAGTCTTACAAGTCAAAAGAAAGTTGCTGGGCCTTCAATTTTGTGCTGTATTTTCTATTTCGAGAACTTCGAAATTCCGACGCCATCAGAAGATGGATTTTACGCAAACTCTCGTTGGAATTTGAGGAACTTCTTGCTACCTCTGTTTTGGGAAAATTCTTTTCTAGCATCTCTGTAAGAAAATATGCCTACTTGTAGTCAGGAACATTTGCAAGTGTCTCTTTTATTAGAAACACTGTATTACAATTAAATTTCTGGTATTTTTATGCTTCTTCTGTAGATTCAAAACATTGATGTTGGCCAGAATTTTCCCATTATTAACTGGATTAAGACATCCAAAGTTGAGCTGCATCCTGTTTTCAGTAACATCTCTACTTTAGATATTTTAGTCGATCTCGATTATGCAGGAGGTTTTCAATTTTCCATTCAAGCCGAAACTCATTTGAGGCATTCGGCTTATCTTTCTGTGAGATGTAAGTTCCAAGTTTTACTTGTTTCTACAAAACCGTTTCATGTTTTAAAAATTGTCTACAGTTTATTTTTTTATATTGTTCTTTCTTCCAGTTAATGGAGTCAAAGGTCAGGCTAGACTTCAGTTCACCACGGAACCGTACGCTCATTGGTCTTTTAGTTTTGTAGAAAATCCAGACATAAACATATCAGTTGTTTCTCAACTATACGGTAAAAGTTTCAACCAGGTGACCACGGTCATATCGAATCAGGTGAAGCCTTCATTTTTACCTGTGCACATTATGTATAAATTGTAGCCATTTGTAAATTTATAATCTCCAATTTTAATCCCAACAGCTTAAACGGTCGGTTAGGAAAAAACACACCTTACCAATGTTTAAAATTCGGTATAAACCGTTTTTTACAAGAATCGAGCACTTGATTCCAGCATTGGTTCCAAATGCTGCACCCAGGGCAGAAGTCAAGGGTTCACTCACTGTTAACTTGGTTGAATGTCGTGGATTAATGAGTAGCATCTTGCAGGGAAATGTGTATGCCTGCATTGGCGTCGGTAAGAAATGGTGCCAAGTCAATTATTATTTTTTAGTGTATTCAAAACATGTGTATACAGTGCATACGCTGGTATTTTTGTTTTTCACATCAAGGTGACCTTGATTGGATAGCAGCATACACGGATGATTTCGGAAGCAATTTTCTAATACGTGATATAGTTTACATAAAAACCGCAAGAAGAGAAGTTAATTTGGACTTTACTTTAGCAATGTAAGAATTCACCTCATTATCATCATTTTATGTGTAATGCTATGACAAAAATTTCTAACAGTTTTTAATTATTACCCATTAGGGCAAACGAAGCCATTATTGTGGAATCGTTACATTCAAATGTAGCGACTTGTTCGCTTAGATTAATTAATTTTGAGCCTGGGGATGAGATTCTTGCTGTGGACAGCAAAAAGGTCAGCAGCATAAAAAATTGCATAAAGAACTTCAAAAATAGTTCATCCATGAAAGTAGTGTGGAGAGTAAAGAGGAGATGCGCATCATCACTAACACCAAGTAAGATGGACCCTTGGCCTGAGGAGCCGGTATTTGAGACAACACCCTCCCCATCCACAGCGGCCGCACCTGCTTTCGAGGCTTCCAGTAGAAACAGCAAGAGCTATAGCGAGCTCACTGTTTTGAGTAGTTCGTCGAATACAACACCCTGTCATAGTCGACGGAGCTCCATGGTGAAGGAATTCACTGCGTCTCCAGCAAACGGGGATACCCAATCCTTGGGAGAACTACCGATAAATGAAAGAAGGACGAGCTTCCCTCTAAAAAGTTTCATTTCGGAAACGCATTTTCCCAATATTTTAAAATCAGCAGATTTGTCCTGCTGTAAAGTAAGTAATAAAAGTAATTTCCTCTTTTATTATTTTTCGCCATTTTTCACATTATGCACTGATGTGACTTCAGGTTGATGACAAACATAATGTCAAAGGGAGCATCTATTTAGAAGGTAACGCGTCCACCATGTGTGAAATATGTAGGTGTGGAGGTCTGAAAACCTTCGCAAAAGACTGTAACTTTTAATATGCCAATTTTTCCATTACTCCATTCACCGCTTCCAAAAAAGCTATTTTGCGTAAAGCATGTCCGTTCTTACCACATTCTTTTTCAAAAAAGTAATATGACCCAGCATCGATGTCGTAGTAAAATACATTCGCCAACTATTTGTGAACAGGCAAAATCAAAATTTATCGTAAATTCCAACTAGCGTTAGTCTGGAATGGCCTGCTAATTGTGGAAAATTACATACATATATGGTTACTTGTTTCACTTAAAAGATATTTTCATGTTTTATTAACAGGACCCCATCTTCAGGGAATCATTCAATGTTGACATTGAAGATTCCAGTCGGTATATGAATATATCCATATGGAGTGCTAAACTGAATGGTGCTACGCCTGGTAGTCCAAATTCCAGTCCTACCAGCAGTCCAACGAAAAAATCAAAGGTGAGAAAATGCTTGCATATACATATATTATATTTGTAAGTAAATCCATTCTTCTAATTGAAATGTAATTGATTTGAAGTAAGAATTAGTAAATTATAAGCTGATGTTGGTTTTTTTCGTCTGTTGTAGGGTTGCGATTTGGACCTTATAACGTTTAATGGAAATAGAGTGGTAGGAACCCTTTCAGTTCCGCTTGCTGACGTCATTTCTGAATGCGGTACTACTGGCTTGGGGTATTTCGTTAAAGACTATTACTTGTGCTCGCCAGATGGAGGAGCCCTTGATGCGTAATAATAATAATAATAATAATCATTTATACAAGAGAATTACATACATCTAATAAATACAATGTTTGATGTGCTCTATTGTATTTCAGTAAGCATAATCATCTTTCGGATCACTCAGGTTTTGAACCCCACATGTGCTATGGGAAAGTTTCCTTGTCGTTCCTCTTCAAAGCAAGGGAGGATCTGTCAAAGAGAAAAGATTCTGGAGACTCTTCAGGATCCACTATACCTCATATAGAGATTGGAGAAGAAGCAATCGCAATGCCCATGTCTAGTAGCAATTTAAGTCCAACTGAAGACCCTCAAACTCACCAGTTTGTCCGAACACATTTCCGAAGTGCCACAGTATGTGATTACTGTAATAAAAAGGTGAGTTAAACTTTTACTAAAATTATTATTATTGTTATATTTTCAGCAGTCTGGTTTTGTGTTTGTTAATGATGAAAAGTTATGCTAAATTGAATTGTATTCATTAGTACTACCGTTTCATTAAACGGATGAATTACGATTTTTATTATTATCATGGGCATTTCAATTTTTAGCAATTGTCGTAACCCTGTTGACAAGTATTTTTACTCTTTCCACGTTGCTTGTCAATGTTTCATGTGTTTACTAATACCTCCACTCCACTACTTGTTACTCTGCAATGCAAAATTTCGTTGAATCGCTCAATACATTTGTATTTTTAGTTCCCGTCAAACGTTTTCACTGCATTATATGTCTGTGCGCAGCGAGCGCACAGTCATAATTACATTACATTGGATGTTTTCTTTTTTCTAATCAAAAGAAACCGTTATTTTACTTACGTGACTTTATGCTTTCAGTGCATTGCTTTCAGAGCAAAGTTTTTCGATAGATTAACTGTTAACTGAAATTTTAGGGGACATTCAATGATAAAATTGTATGCATGTGTTTATATGTTAAAAAATAATGGCATATATTTTGCAGATTTGGCTGAAAGAGGCTTTCGCATGTAAGGTGTGCAACATGAAGTGCCACAAGAAATGCAACGAACGTTGTATTGCGAATACTATTTGTAAAGGAGAAGGTGCGTATCCAGCTATTCCCACACCTCATTCTCCCTATTCTGCGCAGTCAGGAGGAACAGCCCCGGAAATTATAACTACTGAAAGTGACCCTGTTCCCGATAATCGAACTTCAGCTGAAGGAAGCGCTGAGAGCACCGTTTCTGGTTCACCATCATTGGTAAACTGTCAAATTTGAGTTGCATACGCATTACTATTCCGTGTTAGCAATTTACAACAGAAAAGCAATACTAAAGTGATGCACTTTTACTTATATTAACTGCTGTCTATTGACTAGCAACCTTCCAACAGCTCTACTAATAGTGCGAGCTCTAGTCGAAGGAAAACCTTAGGAGGAATCCTTAGCGCTGTTCAAAGTAGGTCTGTTCAGTTACGCCGAGCTGGATCGGCGACAACTTTGTTGCCACCGAGTCTTAATCCCAATTCCACATCCAAAAGCCTTCCTCCTTCACCTCAAGCATCGCCTACTACGAGTCGCAAGGTAACATCAGATTTTACATGATTTACTTATTACACCAATATAAATTGGTATAAGTTATAAGCATTCTACGTTCAGCACAACTTTATGTTGTAGACCTCTGTAAGTGGAGGAAACGCAGGTGGAACCTGGGCAAATCCTTTTGAAATATTAAATGCCTCCGGCCTAGGATCTTCGGACGCAGACCTCCAAGCGGTAATCGATCATTTGATCCAACACCCTAATGAAGATCTGGAGTCCGTTGCCAAGGAAACTGGACGGGACATTTATTGTGACTTATCCTTGTCGGAGCGGAAACAAAAGCTCAACAACGTGGTTAGTACTTACGCAGTTTGCATCATGATTTTGTTGCTGGGACTGACAACTTCCGTGTGTTGTCAGTTTTTCTTTCAATAATTTATGTTTTCTTCCCCTGGCGCGAGATTTCCTGATTTTTATTTCATTTTTGGTGCTATGCCAGTTGTCTTTTGTACCTTTATCGATCTATTTGCCCTAATAATGCCCCGTTTCATATTACGAGTATCCTATTTTTAAAGGTTCATCGGATTATTTTATTTTCTTGTTAGTCGGCTCAGGAATAACATGTTATGGTTTATTTGTATATATTTGGAATGCGTTCTCGTATAAGATGGAAGTGATTACTATATTCTTTTAGTTTTGTATCTTTAAATGAGCGGCGAAGAAAGACAATTTAACGTTCGTAGTATTATTCTTTGTTGAGGCTGCACTTACTTCAAGGTCTCAGAAATATACATATACATTTATTAGTTTTTAAAAAAATTATCAACATTCATAAGTCACCAAGTCTGATCTCTAGGTTTATATACATACGGGATAAATTTTCGTTTCATTTTCGCGAAAATTTGCATGACCAGGATATATTATTTCATGTTATTATTATGTATTTATGTGTTGTTCAAGAAAAACCCCGAAGCTTTTTGTGTTACAAAATAAATATTGTTGTGAATAAAATAAAGTACATAATACGATTTTTTCTCTTTCTCTATGTTGAAGTATGTACATACTTTCCAAATTGTTTCTTCTCTGTTATTTTAAATAAAGGTATTCAATAAATATATTGCATGTTGTAAACTAACACACTGTGATTTTTATATTGAATTGCTTATCTGCTTTTACTTTAATATTTTTTAAACAAGTTGTTCCATCACACTAATATTTAATTTTTTGCCTTTTACTAATTTTTGCTACTCGAATCAAGTTCATGTTATACCACAACCTAGTTTTAAACAAATACTGCACAGCTTTTTCTGTACTCACAAATAAATTTCTAGGCATGAACTGCATGAAATTTTGAAAAAAATGTTTCCTGATCTTCTAGTAAATATTTGTTACTATATGTGTCACTGACTTTGTGTTTTCAACTTGGGGTTGTTTGTAGTTGAACCGCCTGCAAGAGGAAATCAACATAACCACTAACGAACGCCTTGCTCTCTCTAAGGAAGAGTCGATTTCCCTTCCATCTGCTAAACCAAATGTCGCTTTCCAAGTCGCCAAGTGTGAGGAAAAAGTCCATGCCTTGTCGTTACTAATGCTCCATTACTGTTCTGGACTTCAACATGTTCAAGATCTAGAGGAAACTGAAAAGGATGAAATTCTAATAAGTAGTACAGAATACACCGATGCAGATAATGCAGAAGTAGCAGTGAATGATAGTATTAATATTAGTGATCAGGACACTGAATAATCTTTAATCATTGTATTCGGTGTATAAAACCTTACAAAATATATCAATTGTATTGAAACACATTTTAAAATGCACATTTTAATAAAAAACGTATGATTGTTCTATCTCCCGTGGAACAAATTACCTCTTCACCATTTTAGTGTAGTTGTAGTTAACAACCAAAACATCATATACATACATACAATAGCGTCAAATGATAAATATAAAACATTCCGGATGCGGAAACTTAACCGCGTTCATGCTTTATTTTACTGCATTTATGTGGAACTGTTAATACTTTCTATGCGAAGCGCTCGACCCAAAGTGTTTGGCGGATTGCAAAGCTTTTGCCTAAATTCTAAAATGTTTCAAAATTTTTAATGAACTGGGAAAACTTTTCCAATGTTACAATCTTTGTACATATTTATTTACTCCTATCCTTCTTCTTAATTATTCCAGTTCTGCTAAATATGCGCAATGATAATACACTAACAAATATGTAAATATGGTGCAGTTGAGTTGGAAATGAACAAAACGAATACATATATTATCCGTTTCGTGCATTTCCGGAGAGTTTCTCACTGGCAATAAATGATTATTCTTCATGGTTGAGTTTCAAGTTGGAGAATGAAAGAAGAATCTCCGAAAACCGGCCTTGTACATATCTATACTTGTTTCAAAAGATGGGTTTGAGCGATTGTTGATTCTGAGAGTTTTACTCATCAGGGAAGTTGCTGTTGAAGCAAACTCAAGTTGTCCAACATTTCTAAAAATAGCGTACATTTTATTATCTTTACACATTGTCTTTCTTAAGTCAGTTGCGTTTGCGTTAAATGGAGTCATTAGTTATACACGTATTGTCTTACTAGGTATTATTATTATCTTTAATTACATTTTTAATTAATACTAAAAAGCAAAGTTGAATTTTGTCATTTTAAATACGGAGCATATCATTTTCATTAACCTGTGGTTAAGTTAAAAGTTCTCCTGTCATGATGTCATGTACATCAACAGCGTAAGTTTATACCACCGCGTATGCTCAAAAGTACACTTAGCATGTAGCACATTATCTAATGTAGCAGTAGCAAACAAGTTCATGAAAAAAATCTACGAAATTTTCTTACAAGGGAATTTCAAAAAATTGTACTTGTCAACAATTTTGATAGATTTTCATTCAATAACAAAAATTTTGACCGATGATATCCACATATCGTACATAACTTTTCACGCATGGAATTTATGCAACCTTCTGTACCATGTATAAGGTCATCAATGAACACAAGGACTGGCATTGAATTTAGGGCAAGAATTGATAAGGGTCTCCCTTTGCTTCAAAACTTGTCCTAAAGTCAATGCTAATTACTCCTGCTCAGCATTGACTTTAGGGCAAGTTTTTTGATAAGGGTTCCACCTTATCAAAAAATAATCGGCTATGAAACTAAAGCTGATTTGGTTAGGTTCAATTATTTGAAGTCAGGTTCGGTTGGCTAATGTTAAATTTGCTTATCTCATTGAAAATTTGGTGGCCCTTAAAAGGCTCAACTTATCATTTTTGCTGTTTGTGTTTCCGCAAAAGCTAAACTTTCAACTCAGTATTTTCAGTAGATAAGGGTCCCCCCATATCAAAACTTGCCCTAAAGTCAATGCTAACCGAACACAAATTCCACTTAAATGTACCTATGTATAAATACCGCAGGTATTGTATATAATATGGCAATAGCTTATAGGACTGACATACACAATTTAAAAATTGCGCACATTTTGTGCATATGAATCAAGACTTTTGACAAATGCAAAACAAACTGTTATTAGCAAGAATTTCTAAATATATTCGAATCTTTCACATGCATTGCCATTGCCATGAACCATCAAATGAAACACGTGAAATGCTCACATGGTACATATGAAGGCTCTAATTTCCCGGGTCGCACAATGTCGCGGATCAATAAAAAGCGAGGCTACAAATGTATAGCTACATTGTGTAAGAATGTCAGACAAGTTTTAAAATATTATTTAGCTTTACTTTTAGGTTGTCCGCATTTGTAAATAAAATAGTTTAGGCTTCAAGATTGCTTCCAATTTTTTTACAAAATATTACCATTCATTGAAGATTTTAGGAATTTCTAAACAATATTAGGGACGTATATTGTCATAAATCCATTTTAAAAAATGAGATACTTTTGAGTACAATGCAGGTTGACCTGCATGACCACAACGGGATGGTCCAAGGGAAACTACACCTAGTTGAAATATTCGGATTGCTGAACCAAGACTTTTAGGCCTTAAAGGCATCATTAGAGGACCTCCACTATCCTGAAATAGTGTAGGAAAGTTCATTCAACATGAAGCAATTTAATAGGTTCACAATCTGTATTTAGAATTGTGAACTAATAAATAGTAAATTACTTACGCCTTTGCAAGAATCCATGCCTTCATCTCCTCCTGCACAAAACTTTTTGAAACAAACTAATTATTACAATGCGAACAAATACTCACTTTCTTTATGTTCAAAATAATACAGGTGGTCTTTTCTTAAAGACTTTTAACTTGTTAGGTACATTTTTAAAATTCCAACTCATTTAACTATTCAAATTCTGTAGATTTATTACCCGTCCTTCATCCAAGTGATCTCCAAAGTTGTCCTTGTGTGCATAAAATTTATTGCACTGATCCATAGAAACCAAACGTAATTTTACAACTTGAAGAATAGGTGCACTATCTGGATTATCGTAGGCTAAACGACCCCAACCTTAAAGGTCAGAAATAGATACATTTACTGTTAGTGCGTGGCGCATACTACTTCTTTTAAAAGTAGACAAGAACTTACCAGACACAAATGCTTGGTTGTCCGAACCAGCACGTAGTAATTTCTCCCCGTGCGGTATGCAGACGGGACTTACATAAGCTGTAAATATTGTTACATAGGTATTTCTACTTGTTAATAGCTCATTTATCATGTTTAATAAAAAGAACATGTCTGCAAAACTATATTCATCATACGTCCTAATGCAGCATGCTTCTTTAATCTAATAAGAGCAATGTCATTTTCTCTGCTTTTCTCTTTGTCATAATCTTCATGATAAACCACTTCCTCAATGTCCATATCCTGAACTGGTGGTGCGCATAACTTTTTACCAGATTCGGTATTTTCACAATCAATTTTGCTGTTTTGATCATATTCGCCCAGGCGAACTGTTTTCCTGCAAAAACAACAACAAGTTTACTGGCAAATTTGTGAGTAGGTCGTCAAAATAATACCGTTACATTTTTAAATTTACGATTTACAGTTTGTATCCAAAGGGTAAATTTGCTACGCAATGCGCTGCGGTCAGCACGTATTTACTGTTTATAAGGGAACCGCCGCATGCGTACTGAGGAGGTTCATCACCAGCTGTCAGGAAAAGTATACTTCATTAATTTATCAATCATAAATCGTTCATAAATCATAGAAATCGTAGTAGAAATCTTGGAACGTTTCCAGAAACATCTCTTAAAATAAGCTACGTATATGTCAAATAAATTGTTTATTAAACCTGCAAATCCGAGTAATGCCATCCATGGATATGAACCAAGGCCTGCGTCTTGGCCTCCAATAATCCGATCGGCAATGCTTTGATCTGTTACTACAGATCGCCCACATTCAGTGACATTTGGAAGCAAGTAGTAGTTTCGATGTGCTGCAAGGTCTTGAGTCACGAGATCAGTGGTTGTTGGCGGAGGGCGGGGTGATCTATATGTAGGTTTTGCTGTTGTTGTGGTTGTTGTAGTAGGTCTCAAAACTTTGTTTCCATCACCAGAATTTGGAGATCTGGGACAACATACGCGAGGCTGAGGTCCAGTAATGTCACAGGTGGAATCCTGCAAATATAAAATATCTGCAGGACTGATTGGATGCTTTTTCAGCAACTGAAATAGTTCTCCACAGTTTTTCATTGGTATACATTCTCCTGACTGTTTTTTTGGAGTCTGACACAACTCGGCTGAATTTTGAAAGATAAAAGAAATTTTGTTAATTAGAAATAGTAGTTATGTACCATAGTATCACAGTTGTCAGTTGTATTGTCGTTACCAACTACTGTAGGAAATGGTCCAAATATTGCGTGACATGCAAGTAAACAAATCCATTTCCATGGTGAAAGACGTGAGGGCTTCATATTGACTACTACGTTCACACAATTAAAATTTAGGAAAACGAAAAGCTAGTACTGAAGCACACTATATATTATAGATAATGTTCGATTAGTAAATCAGTATGTCCGATTTTCCGCATTACGGGTTTACTGTAAAGTACTGATTTTCAGTAAGGGTATGATTTAACAACCTAACCCAGAGCTAAAAAATTATGAAAGTTGGCGTTTGGGGTGGGG
>JAHZMT010001932.1:0-24415 GCA_027743785.1 Sinhomidia bicolor | reverse complement strand
GCAATTTTGAACGAAAAGCAAATGATGTGACAAAAATCTCATTTTTTACCTTCATAATATCCAATGCGCACAGAGAAGCTCACCATGATCTTAACCAAAAATGGAAAATAACAGAAAAAAGCATGAAGGAATGACCGAGAAGAATATATCTGTAAATCTCATATACACTTCATTTGCTGAATATTCATGCATGCCACTTTCCTTATAATAATAATAATGGAGACTGAAGAAGATGAAGAAGAAAAAATATACAGAATTATTTCTTTGTCCTCTTTTTGTGTTTTTTGTGATTTTTTGCCAATTTCTCATGGGCTTTCCTGATGAAGATTACAACAATGGTTTGTAAAAGAACGGTTTTGCATACCACAATAATGATGTTCATGAAGAAGTTTTTTTTACAAACTAAAAACTTATATAAGACTTCTTTTGAGCAAAAAAAGCCGGTAGCTTACTGCTGTCCAAATAGTTTTTTGCTCGGAGCAATTTGTCAGTGTGAAAACGAGAAGAGTGTTGGATAACATTCCCAAGCGTATACATACTAATATATACACAGACTGGCAAGAAAAGCTCAGAAAAGTTACATCAACAGTCATTCACCATCACTTCTGCAAAAAAGAGTAGAAGAAGTAATGTGATGGCACACCACACACTTTTCAGGAAAATGTGTGGTTTTCAACATTTGATGATGATGAGAAGTGACAAGGCGGCGTAAAGCAGTAAAAATCTTGTAAGAAAAAGCAACAAGACAACCAGTCAGAATCTGTTTTTTTCTCTCTCCACTTTGTGTGGGTTTTGCTTGGTTTACTTCAATTTTCCAATTTACTGGTAATGCAGTCGTGCTTACAGTATATAATTTGTAAGCGTGCCGAATCCGGTTTTTTGCCCTTTTCTTCGTCTTATAATAAGAGAACTTGCTATGTGTGTGTGTTTCCTTGAATGCGCGAGAACTTTTTTCTCACAAACATTGTTAAATTGCTGTATACAGCAGTGGAGGAAAAAAATGGTTTGAAAAAAAGTGAGCATGAATGGTAAAGTACAAGAAGGAAACGCACGACTGAACTAACAAAATGAACAAGTTTACAAAACGTAATATTATACTGCTTAATTCCCTTTAAAAGACTTTCGTGTGGTGTAGATAGGTGGTATATTTCCGACTTGTTGTAAAGTAATGAATACGTCAGTTTTTATCGATGCAGTTAGCTAGCTAGGTAGGTAGNCTTTCGTGTGGTGTAGATAGGTGGTATATTTCCGACTTGTTGTAAAGTAATGAATACGTCAGTTTTTATCGATGCAGTTAGCTAGCTAGGTAGGTAGACACGTAAATATGTATGCATGTATGTATCTGTGCGTGAAATAAAAAGAGTGTGTGGCAACTGGCCATTAACTTATGAACCGCCGCTGTTTTGTGGGCGTTTTGCCACCTTGTTCGGCTGCTATCAAGCTATCACGTTTTTTTCTAAAAGCTTGTTGCAAATAGGACTTTTTTTCATTTTTTTCTACTTTTTCTCAAATTTCTCCTTAAAACTGATCAAATAAGAGAAAGCATTTTACGATTTTTCTTTCCAGGTTTTTCACATGAACTTTTCAAGATGCTTTTATGTAATTTAATGGTGCATATTATGCGTAATGCGCTTTTCTATGTAAATGACTTTATAAATTATGAAATCGATTTATTAAAAATTAATTATTGTTGCTATTTTGTTTTCCCAGCAGGTGGAAAAATGCCTAGTTCTAGTGAGATGTTGAATAGTCTTCGTCGACAGCAGCTGGAGGGTGCTACAACAGCAGCAGGAGGACAACATGGAAAGGTAAGAAAATATTTTTTCATCCGTATAGAGTTATTTTTACAAGAGGATTTCTTCCGTCGTCCATTTATGATTGATGATTGACTGATTTTAATTAAAATAAAATTAGCAAGACCACTGATAGATTTTTTTCCTGATGGACAGTTCATTGTTTAAAATTCCAAGAAAGGAGATTTATTTACATAATAATATGCATTATCATTTTTCCACGAGCCAAACAACAGCAATTTCCAACCAAAACCATGTCTCATTATATGCAAATTAGTGAATCCGAAAAGTCATTAAAAGTTCAGGGTCAACGTATGCACGCCTTTACTACATAGAAAATAATCAGAGCCTTGGGAAGATAATGAAATTTTTAACGATTAAAGTAGATACTATTATACTACCGTAATATTTTTGTAGTAAATTTTGTATTTACAATTACCAGTATTTAATTGACTTTAAAAAGCTGGTAATTAAACGTAACGAACGTTATCAAGACTAAAATAATTATTTAAAAAAGAATAATACGAGTTGTGCAAGTTTCCTTCCTCATTGTGATGAACAAGTATCGCACATTGTTACAAATTATAGCTTTTCATCATGCGTATATGTACCAAAGCTGTGTTCGTAATTTCAGACTTGTAAAGGATTCAATCACCACGAACACCTTCATAAACTGGACGTAAAGTTAATGATGATAAAATGAAATGTTCCATCTAGCATAAACTGCTACACATGCAGTATATAACCTTCACTCGCATGCAGCAAACCGTGCAACGGCAAGCAGGCAGACTGGCTGATAAAAGTAATAATAATAGTCATCATCGCATAGTGAAACACAAGTGGTGGTTGTAATTGTAATAATACTGGAAAAAGACGCTTGAAATAACAATCACATAGTTAACGAGAGAAGAGGTTGATGATGGCGATGGTGTTTATCAGGACGATGATTGCATGCAATGCTACAACCGCTGCTGCTGTTGTTTTTTATGATGATGGTTAAAAAGGGGAACCTCATGTGTGTGTGTAACTTACAACAACTCCATAAAATAGCACACGTTTTTATTTTTCTATATATTATGTCTGCAGCAAGCAACCAAGGACGAAAGTGCACCGTGCACGCAGCATCATAGCAATAATAATAATATAAAAATTACTTTTTTGTAACTTTATAACGTGTTATATTTATGGTGATGAGAATGATGCACGAGGAAAAGGAAAAACAACAAAATGCACAAAAGAACTGAAAGCAATGCTTTAAAAAAAGGCAGAAAGCATTATTATATCGCCATCAACAATGAAACTTGTATAGCATTTGTATATATATACATATAAAAAAAGTTTAAATTCGGGGAGGCTCGTTAGTTATTTAGGGAACAAAAGTGTGCGTATATGGTCCTATAATAATAATCTGAGTAATCATCATCATAATCAAAGATTACAATTTTTCTCGTCTTCTTCAATTGTTCCATGAACGCGTACGCGCAGCTGGACATTTGATGTGATCGAGACCAGCAAAGAGAGAGAGAGAGAGAAAATATATTAGACTTTTTTTATTTTCATCTGTTTTTATATGTGGTAAAAAATGCAGTGTGTAATGCAGTCAGTCAGTCGGAGTCAAAAGAGAAAATTCCTGATTTTTTGTGTTCGCCAAGCAATCGGAAAAATGAACTATTGTTTGGTGCTCCGTGTTTGACGGACTATTTTTTTTACACAAGTAATCATTATTTTTAATGCATAAAAATATACGTTTTGGTGAGTTCTTGTGGTTGAAAGATGATGTTGATAGTCATGTACGTTGGTTTATATGCATATGCATACTTATAGTTATGATGATCATATACACGGAAGGAATTAGAAGCAAACTGGTAACAACAATAATAATAATAACATGAGCAGCATGAAATGGTGATAAGTTTAAGGACGGGAGACATGTTTTGAAAAATATCACTGATTAGTGTAGATCCATGGCCATTTTTTACTCACGACACATTGCAGATCCTCAACGAGGGAGAAATAGAGAGAGATGTTTCCATCTCGTTTTTTTATTTAAATCTAGCTAATCTTCTTTTCTAAAAATGCGAGATGAGTTACAGTCTGTTTTTTATTTCTAAGCTTGTATACATACATACATACATATATGTATGATCCCATATAGAAAACACTACTGCTAGTAATAATAGATTTATGTAATGTAAGTTTTGTACATTGTAAATAATATCTGGTTTTTGTACAACACACAAAGCCACTTTTTCTCTCTTAATTTTCTTTCTCTTTGAATGATTATAATCTGCGCTGATTATAAATTGACTCGTCGTCTCCTGTGGTTTTTTATTCTCCCCAAGCTTATCTACTGCTGATGCTGCTGCTGATGACGTTGTGAGCTCTGTTCTTTTGAGGGCCAAGCCAGGACAATTTTTTATTTTTCTGAAATGCACATTACTCACATTTTTGTGAATAAAAGTCGTTACATTTATAACATGTGTGTGTGTTTTGTGTTGCCGGCAGATGAAAATCCTATTCCTTTCCACTCTCCACATCCCAACGCTAATAATAAAACATTAAAAAACAGTAGTGCAGAAAAGGGACAATTAGTCTCTTTCATTTGTTTTTCTGTCATGTGGTTTTACTCTTTGGAAACATTGCATATTGCCTTCGTCATCATTCCATTACACTATAAGCAGACATGTATTTATGTAGGTATATACACGTTTTTTACATTATCATTTAAATATATACGGAATATCTTTTCCCGGAGGATTTTTCTATCCAATTTTCATTTTTTTTTGTCTCCGCGTATTCAGGTTCAATAAAATAAACGATTTCAATGAGATGGCGTAATACTAACAATAAGCAATGTGACACAAACTCATTTAAAATTTGTTCCTCTGCAGTTGTTTCATTACATCTTAGTTTCCATTATATCTGTCTCTCATTCACACACACACAGCTTGTCTTTGTTGTAAAGAAAACCTTGTTCTTTCAAAAATAAAATGACTTCATTTCATAATAATTTTCATTTCGTAATTTTCCAACTGAAAATGTAAAAGTATAAAAATGAACTAAAAAGCAAAAGTCGAAAATGAATTGCAAAAGTAAATGATTTTTCCCTTCTTTTATTATTTGATACGAGGCGACAGCATAACAAGGAAAACACGCATAACACTGCAACTAGAGCATACAATATAGACGTATGTCGTCGTAGAACGGATAAATTTAAAAAGAAATGAACGTGTTCAAAGGAAAATGGTGCGGTTGCACAGATTATTACCATCAAAAATAAAGATTTTTTATTGCAGAGGCGGAATAATAATAATTATTATTGCTGGTGCTGCTACTGCAATTTGTGTGTATTTGATATTACTGTAGTATGCATAATATGCTTTACAGTTTTGGAAGAAGCTTTTCCTTAAATCCTTGAAACGAATACAAAAGTATTTTTAAAGAAATCACTTGTATTAATACCCTCGAATCAGAGATCAACATCATACATATATTTGGAAAATTAAAGAGAGAAATGCGGTGAGGGAAAGAGAGAGAGAGAGAGAATGAAAATTTATATATAGCATACATAATGCAGTTTACTCGGCAGAAATCCTGCTAACTGACTCGAAGCGACCGACCCTCAAGAGATATACGGCTTACTCTCTTGCACCTGACGACCCATTTGTCATATTATATCCCATTCCATGGAATCGAAGCAGCCCATGTGAGTGCTAGAGAGAACATGGGAAGGAGAAAAAAATGCTTTACAAAAATTTTCAACGACATTTTTTCTTTGACTTTTTCTCATCATCCCTTTTTTCCACATTTTCTTATTCCATTATAATAGGATGTTGATGACGATACAGTGATACTATTTTGTGCACAAGTGCATTATTATTATTATTATTCTATTACTACTACTGCTATTATTTTATTATTATATCTCGTGTATAATGACAACCACTCCCCAAAAGACAGATATGACTATCCTAGTTCGCTTCAGCTATGCAATTATAATTTTTTTTCTTTCTGCTTCTCTGACTCTCCAATAAACAGTTGTGGATATTCGCTCACTTTATCACTTTCTTCAAGTCTTGTCTCCTTTTTTACAAAAAAAAAGTGTTGCGCTGTTGTTGTAGTAGTACTAGCTGTATTAGTAGTAACAAAGTATAAATTCATGTTCACATTTCATTTGATGACATTTTCTCCTCTGTTTTAAAACAAGCTTTATATACTTTTCCTGTAGAGTATGTTTGTATTTCTTTTTTTTCACTTAATGTCAAAGGTTGTTTGGTTCAGTGGCTTGCAAATTCATGCTTATGTTCTACATTATTGGCTACATCATGATCGTCATCGCCATAATCATCATCATCATCGTCATCGTCAGCACCAAGAACATCTTGGGTGATGGTGATGCTTCTGGTCTGATTATAAATAAAAGTATTTTTTTCATGCCATTCTTCTTTCCTGTGTGTGTGCTGTACCTCCCTTCCTCTCTCCTCTTAATACACTTATACTTTTCTTTCTTTTTTTATTTACTACCACTTTAGTTGATGTTGTTGTTGTCCCTCATTAATTTTGACTTACGTGAAGATGTTATACTAATATCAGGATTTATTCTGACTCGTTTTTTTCGTTTTGAAAGGAAAATACTTTGTGTGTAAAATATTATACACTTGCTCCTGTTTATTTAAGATTTTGTTTGACGATGATCCTCAGATGATAATTTTTCTTTTCGCATTTGTTTTATTCCTTTCAAAAAACGGAACATATATCACATTTTGTTATCCACCACCAACACCACCACCATCATACCATACACAATCAGTTTAGAAAAGTCAAGTAAGTTGGCGAAGATGTGTGTCGTTTTATTTGAGTGGATGGAGGCACAAACATATTCACACATATCATATTATTATCAAAAGAGAAAAAAGACAAGTGAGCAAGCAAACTCCCATTTTTCTCAAAAGACTACATTGCTCATCTCAACTCAAGTGAGTGTGGTAGAAAAGGCACAAGTTCCGCAGAGAGTGGGATAAAAAAACAATAAATGAAGTTGGAAAAACATTGGAAAGTTATTACGAGCACGACACATCATTCCGACCAACAACAGTGGAGTAGAGTTTCATAATATGAAATTGTAGTAAAAATGTGTCACGGTGATACGACACAAGGAGACAGTTCTCTCTCTCTCTCTCTCTGCTCGCATCGAACTCTTTCTTGAGAACTTTGCATCCCTCTCTTTTCCCTCTTTTTCCCTCTCTTTGCCATTGACGAAACAAGCAAAGCTGCACTGACTGGGCTCAGGTTTATCGTCATGTTATGTGGCAGCAAAAATACCTAGTAAAGCTTTTCAAGCTCTCATTTTCTTGATTTTTTTAACGCTTTGTGTCTTTGTGTGTGTCATTTCTGGAATGAGAATATTATTTTTCGTAGCGATGAACAAGAGGAAGTGAAAAACCACAAAGAGAGAGAGAGAGATAGAATATTTGAAAATTTCACACAAGTGCCATCAAATGTTACAGATATAGATAATGATTAGCCAAAGAAGATGCGTCCTCTCAAAATGTATTTTTACAATATCTTTGTCCTCCCATCTATTGGAAATTTATTGAAAGGTTGTTATAATATAAAGCATGTAAACAGTAGAGATGTTTTTTTGAAGACACGAATGACGACAACGGGAACTTACAAATACAAAAGCCCTTATTATTATTAATGCTTGAAAGTAGTCAGTTGCTGTTGCTTTCCTTGAATTTTTAAAAAAGAAAACAGAACATCAAAGCGTAAATGGGAACAAGTTAACTATGGTCATAGAGGTGTATGTATACATATATATTATTACTATACAACATGCCAATATAAAGTATGTTTTACTGCAGCATTGGCATCTCATCCCATGTCGGCTTTTTCATTTCCCACAGCAAAAGATGCATATATTTATTGCTACTTTATGAAAAAAAGTCAAAGGCAAGGGTAGAGTCACGTTAACATGTCCTGTTCAAGCCTTTGACTCGTCTCAACTCTGCTTTTTTTTAGTATTATTCGTGTCAACCATTGCAGACAGTAAACTGCTGCACACACAGGGAGCAACAGCAGGAGAAGCCTAAAAAATCATCTCATTGTACACCGCGTGTAGTTTCATGATATTTGAGGAATCTTAATTCAAATGAGAACAGATTCCTGATATTTCATGACATCATGTGTCTTAATTAAAAAATCCTGTGCAGCTGAATGAAAATGACTTTTTCTTCTCAAGGAAAAATAATACGCACAAGCTGTACAAGTAGGGCCATCATCATGTGCCATAGGCAATAATGTAACAAAATCGCCTGCTTTCTTTCCAAACATTGTTTTTCAATTTCTACTTCTAGTTCACTTTAACCTTTTTTGCCTGAATTTTACTACAGCCAAGGGAAAATAAATAATGACAAAATACGCTCGTACAAAATACTTTCCCCACAAAAAACACTACAACTTGTCATATTGTAGCCATGAATTTAAAAGCACACTTTTTTACACTAATCACATTAAAGTATCACTATTTAACATCTTAAAATTTCTTACGGAAATGAGAAAACGTACGCAAGAGAAGGTACCTACATACGTACATATATTTTCATGAGAGTGAGATTACTTCCTTTGAAAAAGTCCGCATACTAATAATAATAATAATATCATTTTAAATCAAAAGGAAACAGATGTGAGCTGCTGTTTGCTTATTGCATCAAGTAAGTCAGTGTAATATAAAATTGTGTGTTATACTTTGACATTCAATTCATCAGTCTATCGTGCTCGTATGTACAATGTAAATGAAAGGAATCGTATTTTTTATTGTTATTGTTCTGATGAGTCGTCTTTCGTCTGCAGTTCATCTATACTTCTATGTAGTCTTGCCTGCTCATCCAATCCATCCGTCTGTCTGCACGTACTCAATAATAAAAAGCAAATAAAAAAGTGTAAGTGAAGTGCTGTAGCTTGCCTGCCGTCGTCGTCAAACTCGGCTAAAGATTGAAAAGGGGAAGTACATAAATGAATCTGGTAATCGAGCGGTATAGTTCCTTCCTCAAAAACGTTATATAGGTTGAGTAGATGGTGCATGATAGTAAATGCAGTAGTATTATTATTATACGATGAAAAACATCTATGTGACGGTTTTTTATTTATGTGTAATGCATATGCACATATTATAAACTAACAACGCAACAATAAAACATCTCATCCCGTTTCAACACCATAACCATACGTTTAACTTGTTGCGAGAAAGACAAGAAGCCACAAAACCTATTACCGTCTTATATAGGTATACGTAAAAGCAATTTTTATAGTAAAAGTAGTAGAGTATGTATGTTGATGATGGTGATGAGCATTTACTGTACAAGAATCATATTCCATTTTGCTGCAGAATTTTAACAGTTTTTTTCTCTCTCTTTCTGTCTGTCTTTATTTCTTTTAAATTGACTATGAAGAAGAGAGGAAATGGATAATGAAATGGAAAATGAGCTTAGATTCGTCTCATTCACATCAAATCACATCATCCTCATCATCATCATGTTAAATGTAGACAATACTATACGTACACATGTATAGGCAGCTGTATAAGATGGCAGTATTCTTGTGATGGTGAAAGAATTGAGTGAAATTCTAGAGCAAACATTTTTTTGTCTCTTCTGTTGTTTATGTCATTATCCGGTAATTTGAATTCTTCATTGACAATAATAATTAAGGAATAATAAAAAAGCAAGAATGCGTTGCTTCAGAACGTTGATGAACGTTGTTAATTCAAAGAGGAACTTATTTCATGGTTTTTTGAAGAAAAAAATTAATTTTCATCCTACTTACATGAATCTATTGTATTTTGTTTGCTCTTTTATAGATGATGTTACCCGAGAATATGGCAAGATTTTTGGCTGCCATGCAGGAATCTGTCGTGTCCGTAGCGGCAGCGGCGGCTGCTGCCGCTAATCAAAATTCTGGTGGAGGAAACGGCAGCGGTGGCACTTCTGGCCCAACTGTTGGGCTTGTCAACGGGATCAATAATGGAAGCAGTAGCGGCAATAATAATGCTAACATTACAGGAAATGAAAACAGTTCATCTGTGACAAGTAATAATAATATTAACAGCAGCAACAATAATGCCTCTTCATCCGCATCTTCAACACCAAATCCTACTCAAATGATGCAGCATCATCATCACAGCAACCCTTCCAGCTCAAGTCCCACACTTAGCCTCAGTCATCAACTCAATCAACCCCAACTGAATCATCATCATCAGCCACTAAACTTTGCTAATATCAGCAGTTTGGTACAGCAACCTCTGGTGAGTTCGGGGGGATCACCCAACAACACCAAATCACCACCACCAGCGAATCAACCGCCAACGTCTGCAATCATGGGCAATCATCATGGAGGATCATTGTTTGGGAGTAGTGCAGCCAACGCATTGATCAAATCAGCCAAAACGAGATCTGCAGGTAAGAACTACAGACAGTGTACCTAATAGCATATATAGCTTGTTGTAAATAGTAAAATTTTGCATTACGTTTTGTGTAGACAGAGTACAACGAAATAGCCAAGTTGGTCAAATGAAATTTTACGTAGAAAATTGTATGCCTCTTTTGTATAAAAAGCCAATTTTCCTCAATTTTTCTATTAGCTTGTCAACCTTTCATTTCAAAATGGCCGAGCGTAATTTTTCTCAAAATTGGAATTAACGATGAAAACAGAATATTTACGAGTAATCTTTTCCTCGGAATCTATTCAAAACTCTTTGAAGCAGTTATCAAGAGAAGGATGAATAATTGATTGTGTGCTTGTCCACTCTACAGAAAAAAAAAACTTTTTCTCCTTGAATAGCTTTTGGAGGATTTGCATATTTTCCCCAGCCAGTCATTTACCTATACCGATTTTGACCAAAGAAGTGAAGTAATATGGACAAATGCTTTTATTGTGTTTTGTTGTGGTGAACTTTTCACAAAACACGTATACATAATAATAAGCTCGTCACAATATTACACGTTTGAAATGCCCAAGTTTGCCAAAAACTCAGCTTACTTTTTTTTACAAAGGAAGTAACATTTTTTCCCACTTTTTATTTAGTATGTGAGCTCTTATCATCAAGTGAAAATGGGCGGTTTTTTGTCATAGGGTCTATTGTATTATTATATTATTTTTTTCTGTATTGAATTGAAGTTTTTTCCCAGTATAATATTTACAATAACATGTTCTTTTCAAATTTTCATTTTGAGTTTGTTGCAAATAAGTAAGAAAATAACCCTTTTACTTTTTTCTTCATTTTACAAAACTCCAAACCAAGACGAAATAAGCATTATTGAATTTATGGCCATTAGCGTTGTATATTTTTTACCCTTTCAATACGAAAAATACAAATTCCATTTTTCATTGTAACCTGACCTGTAATAAAGAAGTTTTTGAGAAAAGCAAAAAAAAACTAAAACATAATAAATTGATGGGACAAAACAGAAAAAAAGAAAAGTTCAATTTATATCTAGTATCTCATTCCAATTTTCCCATAACCTTGCATTTTAATAAATTTATGAGCAAAAATATCCCATCCTCGTGTGTCTTCTATGCCCTTATTCTATGCATGAAAGCAAATGAAAAACACAGCTTTATTCTTCTCTTACCCTATTTTCATTTCCCGTTATACAACACAATATAAACATACACAACATTACTTTTTTATATATAAGTAAAAAAAGTTAGCAAAAAAATGCTCAACATAACTAAAATTGTTGGGCATTTTCATTTCATCGCAATAAAAAAAAGAGAGCCATGTAACTGGTTTTAAGCAACGACATAAAAATCCAAAGGAAAATTTATTTTGAAAGAAGTAGATTAAACCCTTTCCCATTCTTTCCAACTGGAATATTAACAATAGCAGCGTAAACGCATATGCGGCAGCAAACTAAAAAAATAATACAAACCATCATATAGCACACACACACACACACACCATATAATCAAACTTCCTGGGGACTTTTGCTCAGTTTTTTTTACCTTCTTATAAATGCAGCAAAAGGCTTTTTTACGTTACTTGTTAAATGCACATAAAAAAATTCAACCCTTTTCTTTTTCTGTACATTCTCACACCACACACACAAGCACAAAATATGAATGCGTTTTGTATTGACTCAAGCCATTTTTTTAGTCCAAAATAACCTCTTACATCATCATTATCATTATATATAAGAGCAAAGAGCCATCGTCACAATGAAAAGAAGTATATTTTTTGTGCCTAGCGTATATATATGTGGTGCTATGTCTGATAATATGTTTTGAGGATAAGTATGCTCACAGGAAATTTTTTTATAATTTCAGGTGGTAACAGGGATGAAATTTTTGAAAGAGTTGTGCAGTTCTGTTGCGTATATACGGTAGTGTGATGATGTGCACAGACATAATAATAATATTTCGTTGTGTTGTCGCTTCGGTTTTTAAATAAATACACAGAGTATTTAAAGAGGTCTTTATCACTACTTCCCACTTTTTCATGGCGTGGTATTTTTTATTATTCAACGTACCTCTTGAACTTTTTTTATTAACGTTTCCTACATAATTCTACATTCTCTATAATAAAATGATATTAAGTGTACCTGATGTAATGCAATGAAGTGCAGTGGCAGTAGTAGTACTATGTTGATAGGTAGGTATATAACTTATAACTATACCCGTGTACAATAAGAAGGCAGAAATAAATTTAATAATAAATCTAAAATATTATTATATTATGTTAGTTTTTCTCCATTCTCGAATAGCTTTTAACCTTAAACTTGAAATTTATATATTTCTTTCAAAAATATATAAAAAATGTTTAGGCCATTGTGCCATCACTGTCGCTTTTATATAGTATATAATACCTACCATCACTGTGCCTCTGTTCTGTATACGTACACATATATAAGCCAGCTGCTTCTCATACATTCATGCAATTTCCATGTTTTGGTGATTAAATATTTACCCCTTTCGAAATCCGATTCCCCCATTTAGAGAGTACCTTCTATAATATTATTCAATAAACATCATGTCCTGAGCAGTCCAAAAGAATATTATAGCTTTTTATGGGTAAAACATTTTTTCATTAAAGGGTTAAAAAATCTCTTTTTTTTGGTGTACTGCTAATGCATGGATGCTTTATTTGTACAAGAAACGGAGCAGTGGTTCTCAAATAATACGTGGTATTATTATTATTTAGGTAACCTTGAATTTTGAAATAAAACAAGACTTGAGTAAAAAGAGTACGAGATACAAAAAATAGAGACCTTTTTCATCTTTTTTTGTTGAACACATTATTTGTTTGTAGGGATATAGTTTCCTTCCGTGTGTATATATTCTGCACTTTGGGAATGCGCCCTTGCTTGACACTTGAGTTGATTCAACAAGAAGTTTTAGGGATGATTTCTTGATGTATTAAGCCAGAGTTTATATTTGTCTTGGTCTCACCTCACTTTTTGAAAATATCTTGTTTTTACTTGTGGGATACGAAAAAGTAAGTGTACCACTGGCACGTTATAATAATCTTTCGTTTAAAATGTAAGACAGCATATTTTTTAGAAGAAAAAAAATTAAGCATTTTTATCATCGTCATGTCATGTAACTTTTTTCATCATTTTATTCGGCTTTGGCTTAAGTTGACGAAAATAAATATAAAAAACATAGAGATATCAGTACATTGTCTTTTTTCAAGTGAGTTTCACCTTTCCCATATGCTTCACCATTTTAGTTAGTTGAACGCGATGTCAGTAAGATTTGATAATAACAAGTAATACTTAAGAAGACCACGATGATAATACTTTGATCCACCTTTTTTCAATTGAATTGGGGAGATGCATCAGAAGAAGGATCTCACAGCAGCGCATTATTATTGTGTTTCAAGGTTTTAACCCTTTTTTGCTATTGATTTTCCATCTTTCTCAGGTTTTGTCGATTTTTTGTTGTTAAAAAATCTATTTTTAGATGTAAAAGATTAAACAGAATATATAAAAAATAATGAAAGTGAAAGGACCTTGAATGATTGTTGCTTGTTTTGTTGTTGATGATCAAGTTTCTTTTGTGCGTATGTTGCGTAAAAAAGGCACTTGCTTCAACTTTATTCGTAGTAGTAGTAGTAGCAATATACTCACAAAAGCTTAAAAAAGCAATAGTTCTTATATTTCCTTATTTTGAAACGATTCTCAAACTACTTTACTTTTACTGTAAGAAAGAATAATACAGTAACAAAAACAATAATCGAAAGGGTTAAAAAAGTATAAAATGTAGAAACAATGGTAAAACAGCAGCTTCTTCATAAGATTTTATACATTTTTTATGATTACTTTTTTATGCAACAGGCAGGGTAGTCTGAACTTTTGAGGCACTCAACAGAATACTAAATCGAAAAATTGAACGTTGTATTTTTTTTCTTTAAAAAAATTTCCATTGCATCGTGTATCGTGTACACTTTTTTATAAGTTGAACAAAAAAATTTAAAAAGCGAACATGTGAAGAAAGCAGTATGGATGATGATGATAATGGTTGGGATTTTAGTAGATGCATAATAATGACAAGCCAGAAATGAAATACACACAGTTCCCGAAGGATGATTGATGATTTTTCGGGTGGATTGGCATTTGCACAATGGGGTTCCCATCTTGTGTCTGCATGTCGATGTCTGTCTTGCACTGGATACTGTGTGTGTACCAATAATAATATTAATAGCAGTTTGTGCTGTACTACTACTTACCACTACCACCTCATACCAACAATAAATCTACGCACATTGATCCATCCTTCCAAACAAATGACGAATGTAATTCTCATAGATATCTTTCAGCACCAAATTGGAAGTTCAAGCCAATAATAACATTAAGCAAAAAAAGTAACGAGGGATTGCCTTCTAAGCAGATAAAAATTCATCATTTCTGTTTGCATTTACAAACATGAGAAGTAAAAGTGTCCCAAGGCAGTTCTTTGTATTACCGTTTCTCCGCGAAAAAAGAAACCCGTAAAATACTTTTGAAGATTTTTAAACTATACTTAGGTATATACTTTTTTTAGCAATTATTATATATTATATCAACTGTAAAATTTCAATGAGCCAGTGTATTATTCAAGATTCAAAGTGCCAAAAGGGTAAACGAATAAATACAAAAATATCTATGCGCTAGATAGAATAAATGAATAAAAAGTAAAGCTTTTTTTCTTTCTACTTCCCGATAGTTCCCAAAGAATTCAAATTCAAGTGATTGATTAAATATCTCGCTACTATGTACTTGTGTTTCTGTTGTTGCCTCCGTTGTGATTTGTCGAAGCGTGAAAAATGTTTGACACCAAGTTTACCCAAAACAAGCCAAAAACCATCAATAATCTGGATTTCAACACTCAAAAAACGCTGTTGCTCACAGCTAATAATCAGGCAGTCATTCATGCGTATGCCATGCCATACACACATATATTATTAAATACATTGTTGCACAACCATTTTTACAAATAGCTTTGATGTAATAATACCAGTGGACGCAGTTTTCTAAGCTCAAATCAATCTTTTCACCCCGTTTTCCCCAATTTTCTCGTAAAACCTCATGCATAATATCGAAAGCACATAAGCGCTAATAATAGGGTACGCACATCTTGCATGCATGATTTTTATGTGATTATACACTCATTCATGTAGGTATACACATACGCATTTGTATACAATTTTTATTTACAGAAGTTGTTTTTGGGATCACATCCTCCTCATCATCATAATCATTTACAGGCACATTACATAATATGTATGCACGCCACTCGAAAGGATCCTCTTGAAAGTGGTAATAACAATAATAATGATATTGTGTGTGTTTTTTTCTACACATCATCATCATAACGCGTACAAGTTTGATAGGTTGAGGATTAGTGAGACGCCTTGGGACAATGAGTTTGTTTTCCAGCTTTTTGAACTTTCAATTTTCCCCTTTTTCCCTTAGAATGGGCTTTGGCACTATTACGGCCCATAGGTCACATGGGATATAATAATACAATAATCATTTTGACAGAACAAAATAGAGAAATGGATGTATTTACACTTTGTATAGTGTTATTATTATTATTTTACTCATAAATATCTTTTTGGGGAGAAATTTTTTTTTATAGAAAAGGATCTTTTTCATTGAATCCCTTTGGGTTTTTTTTCTAAAAAAAAGCTAGCAAAACGAGCCCTATCATCATATCGTCATCAGATCTCCCTTAGCTGTCATCATCACTTACCAGCAACACTCAAAAACAATTAAGTTCTTCTGTTCGTATACGTTTTTATAAGTAACCTGTTTGTCTACTCGGTGCTCACCCAACAAGTTTTCATATATTTTTGGCCTTTATACGTATTTGTCGGAATATTGATTCGTATTTGTTTGTTTGCGTTGTAAACTGTCAAGATACACTCATGTAATTTTTGAATTAACGAACTAATCAAGTGAACATTTTTCTCTAAAAATTCATTTTTTTTCTCTCTCTTTTTTAAAAGGGCGAAGTCCAACAGGCCGAGGTCTCACCGCATTTCCTGTGATAAGAGAAGGCCTACTTGGGAAAGGAACAGGACCTGTTGACTACACAAGGTATGTGCGACGCTACGGGAATGCTGCTGAATGTGGTCATCACCAATGCAGGGAGCTCAACTACCGAGAGCATTTCCACTGTCTGGATTGTGCCAACGGAACTCGAGTTTTTGTAAAGAAGGAGGAGATGATAAGGCATTTCAAGTGGCACAAGAAAAGGGATGAAAGTCTCCAGCATGGATTTATGAGGTTTGTTTATACATTCATTCACCTCACCATTACCACACTTTTTATCCATTTAAAAAATATAGTTTATTAGCAAAAATATTTCTTTGAACAATGTCCGTCCGAAATAGAAATATCTATCTACCTACCCTGAAAATGGATCATATTTCATGTTTTCTATGATGCATAGCTACTAATTACATACTCTGACGGACAAATACTATAAGAAATAAAGAAAACAAAGCTGTGTGCGCGGTAGTAGTAAATTTTAGGCGCGTGAATGTATTTTTTTACTTGGAATCTGACCTAATCTTCAGCAGTAATCATCAAACGAACAACAGCTATTACATACACTTTGGCATCATATTTCATTCTGATTGCAGAGTAATTTTACATGTTTTCTATTATTTTTAGGTACTCACCAATGGACGACTGCTCCGATAGATTTATAAATTGCCAGCATAACAGAAAACAAACCCATTACCACTGTCTCAAGGTGAGTAAATGTATTTTTTATTATACCAATATCTGATTATGTATGTATATAGGTATATATATATATATATTCTATATAAATGTATCGAGTAGAATTACTGTTCTAAATATGATGACTTTACAAAATGTGACTGATTGCGTATACATACTTCACATTTTATAAACATTTACATAAAAATTGTGTTTCCTTTTTATTATTTGCTTACTATTGTCCTTATTTTGGTAAATAATACAAGTAACGTCCGTCCGCCACTGCTACTTCAACTGTAAAAAATGTAGTAATAATATATTTTGCTTCAGTTCACCTTACTTTCCATTTCCATTACCGCCGCGCTACCTTCTTTTTACTACCGTTTTTTTTGCAAGCCCTACAGTTAGGGCGTTCACGTGATCACATATAACAAATTAGCATTTATCACGTACTTTTTTTACCTCAAATAAATTACAACATTTCATGAATAATTTACATTGGTAATAAATTTCTTATCTTTTGCATCAAATGAAATAATATGCAGCAGTTCACGGCTATCAATTTAGTTCTACTGCTAACCATTTTCTCTCACTCTTTTCGTCAACATAATTTATATTATTGGCCGATTCCATGCACTATATAAAGTAGATGATTCAGCAAAATATTACTATTATCAGTGGACTGTTGAATGAGGGAGGGAACTGATTGATTGATTGATCGATCGAATTTTGTTCGCCGTCTTGGCCTTTTACTGGCAAATTATGTACACTTAAGGGATCTTATTAAGATGATAATGTGAGATAAGAACTTTGATAGCCGTATCTTCTCTTGTAAATAAAAATTCATCGAATTGTGCAGACATCTCATGGTAGTAACTTAGCGTGAGAGAGACTAATCAAACAAATCAAATATATAAAAATAGTTGCATTAAAATGCAAATAAGCCTTGTGTACGCCGAGCATCATATGCATTCTTTCTGGTTGTATTTGCATTGATTGAGCCATTAAAAACTGAATCATTAAATTACAGCTAATGATAATAAACCACTACGACAAGAAAAATGTGTACCTAGTTACATGCATATATAAACACACAACGTATATACCTACCTACATACTTTAGGTACGGTATATATGTATTTACGTGTGTACTTCTTTGGTTATCGCAAAATATGGAGAAAACACTATAAAAACCATGATACACACACAATGATTGGAAGGTGAGATGATGTCGATGAAGATTGGTAGCATTGATTAGGTATCTTGTTTTTTTAAAAAATGTTTTTAAAATAATGTATTGAATGAAAGAAGGCGCAATATGATACAAATCACTAAGCGCTGCGCGCCTGATAGAGACCACTCACGCAACAACAATACACCGTCTCTCTGTTACTACGATTTGTAAACAATTTAAAATGACAAACTTAATAATAATAATGTCGATTGTTGTTTAAGTGGTCAACAAGTTTTTGTAGTACAAGTTCCTAGAAAAATATATTGTATGCACGAATGTACGACATTTACAATGCAAAAGAAAAAAATATTTATATTGATTTTTCCTATTAAGTAGTATGAAAAACTCGAGTGGATATATCATCTTGAATGAATTGCCCCCGAGGGTGAAAAATATGCTGTTTACTTGATCAATATCCACAAAAAAAACGCCACAACATAATATCATACTCTTCTACATACCTGCCAACCAGCTTCTTTTGCCATTTTGCTGTCGTAATAATAATAAGTGAATGCAAAAAAGGAAATTATTATAATTGAAATTGGGTGCATTTGGGAAAAAGATGGATTATGATAGGTTCATTTCATTATAATGTTTTGAGTGGTCCGTCAGTCAACCTATAAAAAAACGAGAACCTGCTGTACCCAATATATTCCGACTGATCACTACAGCATTATTATCAAATAGTACAATTTACGTTTATACCCAAAAACATTGACCGGTAATTGGGATGTTTAGAGGTTTGCGCAAAAAGAAAGCTTGAATTATGGCCAGTCCTCCTGTTACACATATTGTTTATCGTATAAATAAATCTAGTAGCCTTGTCACTTTACTTTTCTACATTTAAAAACCTTCAGAAGCGTAAAGCAAGATGATTTTACTTTTTTTAATCTTGATGATGATGTCCATATTATTGTTCTGATTGCATATTGCAATATAGAGATGTAGTGCAACTGTGTGTAGAAAAAAAATCCGTTTGTAAAGTAATTGTGTCTATGCAAATACATACCTACAACATATATACCTATAACAGAAAATAAGAAGCAAAAAAAAGCTCAATGCAGTTTTGTTATTTATCCAATCTGCCATCGTGAATGAAGTACGCACTTAAGAAAATAAGATTTACGAGCTCAATTCTACTTTTTTTCTTTCTGTTTCATCATAAATATTAGTATATAATCCACATTTGATATAATTTTATCTTTGCTAGTCATCACAAGTCAAAACTAAATAATGCTATAAACTATTTGTCATCTCTTTCGTACCTGTAGCGCCGGGATGTGCCTACTTTGCTATTATTATTTTCTTTTTAAAAAAATGATCATGTATGTATACATTTCTTTTTTTTTGTTTGCTTCAAACAGGAATTGCATACATATAAAAGTTCATTTAGACACTATTAATGGTAAAGAATAAAAAAAGTTGCTCCACCTTGTATTTTTTGATCAGTTTTATAATACTAATTTACACCTACAGAGCAACCATAATAATCATTATTAGCGAAACATTTGGAAAATTATGTGTAATTTTGCACACACCGCAACATCAAAGTTGCTGTTTGGTTGAGATAAAAAAATGCATGAAAATTGTGCAGTAGAGTAATGGAGGTGGATGTGACATTGTAAAACATTGGCCTGATTTCTAACGTTTTTTTATCTACCTACCACCTCTCAGTTACTAATAAAGTGCTGTTATTACTCATTCATATACAGTTACTAAAATTGCATTTTTTTCATTCTTTTTGTATTTTAGAAAAACACAAATCTTACCACATCAAAGATGAGCAACTGAATCGGGATGGGTTTAAAAAGTTTATGAAACATGAAACCTGCAATTACAATGGCTGCCGTTTCTCCCGTGTTTGCAATCATATTCATTGCATCAGAGAAGGTTGCAACTACGTTCTGCACTCCAGCGGACAACTGTATTCTCACAAGGTATGTGATAATATTATTTATTTATTTAAATACTAAAATATTTCATCAAGCAATAATCACATGAATTGGTCTTGTCAAGTGATGAATGTTATATGCTCACTTTGTTAAACATGGCCCTCTGACATGCACTTTAATCTAGTTTAGCGAAAGAAACGAGTCATAAAACGTTTCATCACGCTTTATCAGCTTAAATTATGGCTACCCTTGTGACCTGCTTGTCTGCTCCCATAAAATGTTACATGGGCACTGTGTGATCATTTACAAGTGGAACGCAGTAGCTTTTTTAATGATGAAATTACAATACGATAAAGATGCAATGGGCAAATATTCCTTAATAAAATGGAAAGATTATACTGTACCGACAAAAATATCCAAAGAAATATGTTATTGCTCATTTTTCTGCAAAATAAAACTTTGTCGGAAGAGGGGCGGAATTCAAAGGAAACATTTTTAACGATTTTTAATGAAATCAAAAGTTGAATTTAGGTATATTTATGACGATAAAACGAAATACAGTAGTTGTTTGATGAGACGTCGGCACTTTTGGGTCTTTTGCTAAAAGTCTTATTTTTCAAGAAATAAATTCATGTGATGATGACTGACTTTATTGCACAGTTCCAAGATGACGACTCTGAACATAAAATTTATTGGCGAATCAAAAGCGAAGAAAAAATATATTCCTTGGGTGATTAACCAGAAGCTTATATTTTTGTATAAAAATGTCATCGTAAAAATCCTCCCTCTTTCAAATGAGTAGACAAGCCCACACGAAGAAAGTGAACAAACAGTGATTGTCACCCCATGCGAAAATAGTAATTAAAGACACTGCTTGACCTCTCCCATTTTTTGTACCATATAATGTAACCATTGATTTAAATGTAAATCAGTAAAGTTAGCAAAAACTATCACCAACATGATCATTGTCGCCGTCGTTTTTGTTGGTTTGTAAATTAGCAAGCAGCGTAGGTATTTACGTTTGGAAGCTCTCATCATTTTCAGCACATACAGACAGAGCCTATATTTTTGACATTTATTGTTTTCTAAGTACCGTAATCAACCCTCAGAGTTGATACCTCATAATCGTAACTCACATCATTTTCGTAAGCTCTGAGTTCTGTAGTATTTTAACTCTCACAGCAAACAACAATGCAATACATACACAACACAGCAGTACAGGTTATCCCTGAATCTTGGCATCATCATCATCGTCGTCGTCATCTTGTAACATCTTGTATTATTACTATTATCATCATTTATTATTACAAGAACGTACGTTGACCGAATGCTGAGCAGTTGCTCCTGCTTTACTAATAATAATAATATTAATGAAGACAACAAGCAAAGAAGAAAGATTGCTTTTATATTGTTCTTTTTTTCTTTTTTCATTTTGCTTCCCCTGCCAGTAAAGATCAGTATTGTAATGTAAACTCATTTATATTGTTATTATTATTACTGTTGAATAATGCTCACCGTCCTGTAAAGTCAAGTCAGGTCACTCCCTACACACCTCTTTTTATTCAAATAATCATTTTGTACAATTAGCCAGATGCGGTGGTAAAATGCAAATATACCTAAATTGTATGCGTCTGTAAACGGAAGAATATGCGCAATGTGTAGAATAATAATATATATCTATACGCAAAATTGCGCAGGAGTATGATATAAAAAGTTCTTATTCAGTGTGATATATTATATTGTCATTAGTTAAACGATAAAAGTAATGGGCTCACACAGCGGGATAGATAATAGATATTGAATTAGGCATCGTATAATATGCTCTTTAGCTTGTAGAAGCAATTTAAAAAATTATATTATTTTTTTGAATATGTAAAACCTTTCTGAAATGGTGAAAAGGAGCAAGATCCCTACAAACTGAGATAATTTAATGAAATAACCAACTGCGTATCAATCTTATATTTTTCTGTAATCATTTACCAATTTCATGACATTATTGCAGAATACAAAGCGACGTGTGTTTATTAACAAGAGAAATATGCTTGAGTCATTTTTATTATCTTTATTTTTATGTATTGTACGTATGTACAAGTATGAATCATTCATCAAATTTGTACTAACTGATTAAATTTTTGTTTATGTGCACATAAATAGAGGAAGCATGAGCGCCGTGACTCCGAGTTGGCTTATCGGCGGTTCAAGTTGGCGCAAAGTTTGATGAGAGGTACTTTGAGTGCTGAAATCAGTGGTATGGGGATTAGCGAGGCAATGCTGGCCAACAGATCTGAAGATGAAAACAACAGCAGATCGTCGTTTAATGACAATGGAGAAAACGTTGACTCTGAAGAAATTATTAAAAAGTTTATTCAGATTTGCCAATGTGATGCAGCAGAAGAGGAACATTTTCATTGCAAAGTGGACAACTGTAGGAATACGTTATTAGCGTAAGTCGCATTTTAAAATGACATGTGCACGTTTGCATACTAGTTGAACGCGCGTGATGATAAGAAAGTTGTCATAATATCATGAAATAAATTCAAGTGCATGACTTATGCTTGTTTTTCTTCTCTCTGACCATTTCAAAAACAGATCTGCTGAAATTGCATCAGATCACAGTAGAAACCATGAGATTGAAGAGAGAATCTCTTCTTTGGCATTTTTCACCGTTGATCCAGCAAGTTTTGATGCCCAGGATTCGACAATCCCTTGCGTTTCAGCCAAATGTCCTTTTCAAAACCGGGAAAAGCACTACCATTGTCTTTGGGTAAGTTCTTTGTTTTACATTGCCCCACGACTATTGATCGCTAAAAGAGTATAAAGGTTATTCATTCTCCGAAAAATTTAATTATTGTAGGAAGGGTGCACGGAAATTGTGTTAGCTACAGACGATCCATTTAGACGCTTAGAGCATTTCCGCACACACCAATATGCGCATAAGATGGAAGTAAGTGAAAAGGAAGGTACGGAAAATACTGATGGATTTTTCAAACGCAAACGAGGCAGACCACCAAAGAATCGTGTGATTGAAGTGTCGTCCGGGTCGCATGATACCGCAATCTTTACTAGCTTCAAATTACCCAAACCGGTAACACCCGGAACGGGTGTGGAAGGAATGGACATTTCAGATGCTGATGTCAAGGATCCCATTGGTTTTCTCTCCTTCCCCGAAGGTGCTTCGTGTCCAGACCCATCTTGTCCATATTACCAACAAACGAATTTGTGCCACTACCACTGCGGTCACCCCAGATGTCACTTCTCAGTGACGGATGTGCACAAGCTTTCAGCTCATTTGAGAGATTTTCACTCAAATGTGGACATACTCGAAGGATATTCCTATTACGACAGAAACACTGATTGCAGTGATTCCAAATGTGAATTTAGGAACAACGCTGATCACTTTCATTGTACGAGGGATGGGCTCACATTCGTTCAATATGCGCTCATGATGACTCACGAAGCAGAGGCTCACGAACTTAACAAATCCAATCCCACTAGTGACGAAGATGAAGAGTCATCCCAGCACTGGAATAATCAAGGTACATAATATGATAAAGATTAGCTAAGAATAAATAATTAGTAGATTCTAAACCCTTAAACTGATTTTACTAAAATGTAATTTTTCCTCATTTTCTCTTTGCAGTAATTAAAGCAAGCGGAACATTTTTTCCGGGGAGTGTCGCAGCAAAGGAGAATGTTAACAATAATAACAATCCAATGGATCTCTCCAGTCCTAATGGCTCAAATGAACCATCAGGTATTTTATTTCATAGTTCATACAAACACGGTAGCATAACATTACAATAGCACAGCAGTAGTAGTAGTAGTAGTTTTGGGATCTTTTAAATACTCTTCTTTCACTTGAAATTCTTCTTTACTCTGAAAAAAGCTCTTCTTTGACTTTGGAATACACTTTCTGTTTTCTTTCAACTTTCTTTCCTCACTGTAGAACCTAAATCGTTAACTGACCATTCCTTAAGCCGGATTCTTCAACTTCATTCTTCTACAGAAAATTCGGAGACTCAGTTTGGCCCTGAAATTCCTTGTGGTCGAGCATTTTGTAAACTAAAGAGGAAGCACCATTATCACTGTACATTGTGTAATCAGGTAAGTATAGGCTTTTAACAGTTGACACTGAGTCAGTGTTTTTATGAAACCGAGTCTATTGTCACACACAGGACGCAATTTTCAAGCATACGCATACTTCTTTATAGGCTTTCTCTGAACTTGACAAGCTTCGCCCTCATGTTCTCAAGCACAGTAGCTTTTCTCCTCTCAAGCAAAGTGAGTCAG
>JAHZMT010001931.1:0-16927 GCA_027743785.1 Sinhomidia bicolor | reverse complement strand
GTCTCACCTCAGTGGCCAGGCCAGATAAGATGATGGCAGATTGCAGATTTCCATCCAAACAGTACAATATATCTATAAGTAAATATATACGATACCAGCATGCTGTTCCCTTGTAGGAAATCTGAGCGCACATATGCATTTCTTTTGAGAACGTTTATTATTAAGAGTTTCCATTAAAATTTTCTTTCGTTATTGTTTGGTTTTAATAAATAAAAAAACTTGATGGCATGAATAAATATTAGAAAACTGCTTTTATTGAATTGGTAATTAAAGTGCGTGTTTGAACATTTTTTTATCTGTTGTTTGCTGCTGCCCAGTAAATAAGATGGCGTTACCCAAAAACGAAACCACAATTAAATACGCTTCTTTTCAACAGCAAAAGATGAGATTGGGGTACGAGGGTGGTAAGCCACGAGCACGTACATAATAATAATAATAATGTTCTCAGGTATGTAAAATATAAGCTCATTTATAAGCAAGACCATATGCATTATTACTTCAATAAAATATTACAAACGACTCTTGTACCATGTTTTGGTTATAAGCTCATGTTGTCAAAACCAATTTTTCCTCCCGGTGGTGGTGATCGTACATTGGAGCATGAATGAATATGAGCACATCAACCATAATAATAATAAACATAAAAAAGAAAGGTACACCATCAGAAAGGGAGAAGGAAGAGAGGAATTTCATAATATCATCCTCGGAATACTAACAACTTTCAATTCCTATCAAGTATTATTTTATTATATTTTTTCTTCTTCGTCGTCTCTTTCCTCCTTTTCGTCGCTCAGTCTTTTTCTTCTCTCCACTTCAATCAATTTCTGTTAAGTCAGTTTCACAAAAAAAGAGAAGAACGGAGCTTCACTTTTGCTCGTCTCCTTCAAGCGATATGCGTGTCTTTGGCATGTGTGATATTCTCTGTCGATACACTCTGCTGGAAATGTTCATTTTTTTTCTTTTATGTGTGTCCCTGTACCCGTTGTTTTGTGAGTACATTAGCTTATTTTAAGGTATGTTTACATAAATTTGTATATATACGCAATATTCCCTCTTTGTACGTGAATGTCATTGATAGCATCATATGACGACAATTGAAGAATTGCTGGCACATCAGACGAAAATGAGCATTGTGCATTGAGGGAAAATTACATTATGAGTGAAGACAGCAGCAGTAAAAAAACAGAATGAGTTTAAGTGAAACTATACAGGCAGATATATAAATGTACGAAAAAACACATGTGTGTTGTAGAAAAGAAAAAAAACCTATGCAATTGCTTTCCTTATTTTTTTCCTTTTTCTGAATACTGTGAGAGATTTGAATAGTTTACATTTTTTCCTCTTCACTACTGTCTCACGTGTACTTTATTTTCTCTTTATACATTTTTCCGCTCTTCTTTTACTGCATAATATTATGCATTACAGCAATTGGTCTATTACTACTACTACCACCACCACTAGTAGTAGTAGTAGTAAGCAAAGATATGGTTTATTTCTCGCAGCAAAGCACACTAACAACAGCAGCAGTAAATGTGATGACATTAGAGAAAGAGGCAGTCCGTCACAGAAATAAAGTATAATAATAATAATGCAAGAGAGAAAAAACGAACAAGTAGCACTACATATGCACATCCCACACATTTCAGACAAAACGAAAGGCATTGAAGCAGTATCACCACCAATGACTTTGGGAGACCAAAACACTTTGACAATCTTTCTCCGCTCAGTCCTCACGGTTAGTCAATAAGCTATAAGAAAACGACTGACTGACTGACTACCTTATATAGTAGTACATTCCAGAAGAACGCGAGAGAACCAAGAAATCAAGCAAGTAAGTTACCATGCATGCATTATACAGGGTCTATTCCAACTTTCCTTTACTTTGGTACTTATCGACTGTCGAACTTGTCGAGAAAGAAGGAAAAAAACTTATATTCTATCTTAACCCTTCTTCTCGTCGTCCTTCGTTTTTTCTACTACTCTTGACTAATGGAAATTGGATGCCTTGCTTACTTCATCTACATACATACATGCTCGCATACATACATACACCAAGGACCAATGCGTGCAAGTACATTGTCTCGTCTCAAGTCAGCAGCAGAGGAGAAAGCATTCAAGTGATACTTATACTTCAACAGTGTGAACCATTGAACACAACGCATTTATGCATACACATACTCACAGCAGAGCATTACAATTTTTATATGTTATATATGCATTTAATATGGGCATTCATGCATGCACGAATATAAAAATTGAACGGAAGAGAGAAAAATGTCAAATGTACTACTAGTACGTAAAGGTATTCGAGGATAATAATAATAATAATACAACAGGCTCTGTAATATATATATGTGTGTGGTGATGCAAGTAATAATGATATAACCACATACCAATACATATTTCTTCAAGTTTACTCTCAGAAAGTAGGAACAAGCGAATGAACAGAGTAGAAAATGCTAATATTATGTCCATGTTCATACAGCTAAGAATATGTAATGAACGTGCATTATTGTGTGCGCACTCACATACATATATAGACACACACACACACACATTATTCGTATAAATAATATCACAAGAAATAAGAGCATGCATGCATGCATGCAACTTTGGAGCGGGATGGAAATGGAGAGAGAGAGAGAGAAATGGAATGGGAATTCATCAAAAATTCCTTGAAATTACATCACACCCTTGGAGATAAAGAAGAAGAGTGAGAGAGAGGAAGGCGGACGTGGCTTGGCTTGCCCTGACGCTCCCTCTCTCTCTCTCTCTCTCACACACACACACACTCATACAGGGAAAAAACCTTTTTCGCTCGGTTATACCACACGGCTTGCAAAGTAATACAGTGTAGAGGAAGAAATGACTATCACGCGAGAGAAAGGCAAGTGAGAATAAGCCGGGGCTTTATAACTTCAATTGAAAATTCAGATCAGGTTACGATCAAGAGTCAGAAAAAAACGACGGAGGAGGAGAAGAGGACGACTATGGTTAGGAGGAGCGGCTGGAAAATAAAAGAGAGAGAAAAAACGAGAGAGGCAAGTACATTGGAACAAAAAAAAACGAGTGAAAAAGAAAAAAACGTAGGGTGTTTTTTTGTAGTGGTAACTCAAGTCATACCGGAAAATAATAATATATAGAGTAACTCATCGTACATGACCGACAGCTACTCCATCTCCAATTTTGTATTTCTTTTCTAAATAGGTAAACATGCTCATTCATGTTCGTTCAGCTTTATAACTTTTTTTGGTTCATTTTCGAAAAGAAAAAGAAAATCATCATGTGGGTATATGTATAGAGAGAAAGAAGAGAGAGACCTTTGGGTATAGGATGCACACATTTCAAAATGTAAAATAGAATGGAATATCTGGAACATAAAACAAGTAAGAAATTAAGGATATTGCGATGCGATATAGCCTTGTAGTTGGGTACCACCACTGACGATCATCTTTACTCGGAACTTTGGAAAAGCAATTGCACAACGATTTTACATTTTATGTGTGGGAAAAAGTAATTGAACCACATATTGTACTTGGAAGGTTGCTAGTAATGGTACGATACTGTGCTATGTAGAAGGAGAACAAGGATAGACTTCAAGAAGGCACAAATAAATGGAACAAAAAGTTTTTGCCATTTGGAATATACACACAAACCGTTGTCCCTTCTTGTTATCCGTTGCATTGTACCTACTACCTCTTACAATGTCATTTCATTCAAAGTTATGAGATACGAGATGAGAGTTTGGTTCAATTTGGAAAATGCCAAACTCACATTGCCCACTAATACTATTATTGTATTCTGCGAAAATATCGGTGAATCACATAGGCTGCAATTCAATAGACCATGTGATAAAAGTATTAGAATACGATAAATGCATCCAACTAAACTAACTGAAACAAATTTAACAAATTATGAAACTCGAAAATGTTAATCTGCATTTAAAACTAGAAACGTTTTGTATAACATTGAAGCCACATTGTGCAATTTAAACGTAAGTACATACGTATTACTTAGCAGGAAGATAAGTTTTTATGGATTGTTCATGCGTATTATCAGTTAGGAAACTCGTACAAGAAAAGCAGTGGCATAACTTTGCATAGATCATTATTCCTGTTTTTTCAACGTTTATTCTATTTAACCAGCAAAATAAAATGAAACGATAGGAAGGTCCTTATAACTTTACCAATAATTTTCTCGTAAAATATTTTCTTTCTATATTCCCCACAGACCTATAGATAATACGAACATTTGATAGAGCCAAAAGTGATGAGAAAAGTCAGCGTTAGTAGATGATGGCATCTTAAATTATGAATTGTTCATGCGTATTATCAGTTAGGAAACTCGTACAAGAAAAGCAGTGGCATAACTTTGCATAGATCATTATTCCTGTTTGTTCAACGTTTATTCTAACCAGCAAAATAAAATGAAACGATAGGAAGGTGCTTGTAACTTTACCAATAATTTTCTTGTAAAATATTTTCTTTCTATATTCCCCACAGACCTATAGATAATACGAACATTTGATAGAGCCAAAAGTGATGAGAAAAGTCAGCGTTAGTAGATGATGGCATCTTAAACCACACACATCACCGTTTTATATATATGACATGCCACCAACACCATGTCCTGAGAAGACGCGAACTCTAATTTGTCTTTTGGTTATTATGATGTTACGATGACAATAATAATAACGATGATGATCACATTCCAAAATAACAAGGAATGCATCTACTACGCAAAGGTTTAGGTATTTTATATTTTTTATCTCTAGATATATTAGTATTAGATTGTACGTAACCTTTGCAAGATAAAATGTGATCTTTGTGCATAGCAAAAAAAATAAGTGTGTGTGAGAGAGAGGAAGGAAAGTGCTTTAAAAATAATAATCGTCCATATAATATATGATGATCATTGATGGTGATCATCAGCATTTACAAACATGAGAAATGTGTGATGTAAGAAGATGAATTGAGCTGACGATAAATGGAATGCAAAATATATAAGTTCAACAGCATATATTATAGTCTGCGAGTTCAAGTTCTTTCTTTCAGAGAGCAGAAATAAGGCTGACAAAAATAGACAACTTCTATACTATCAACCACCACCACCACCACTAAAAACACACGCTCTCTCTTTCTTTCTCTCTTTGCCATTTTCCCAACGATGCAAACACATTAATTTACTCATATCACAAGTCACCTTTGCCAGTTATTACCATGCTTAGTTTCTTGTATTCTCTTTTTTACGTGGAGACAAATATGAGGCCGACTGTTGGACTTATTTATAGCCATTACATACACATGACGATGATATAGATGGAGAAATAGAGAGAATTTGTCATATCAGACCATTTTCACATCTGCGATCGTTCCTTTTCCGTTGGATTTTACTTCAATAAAATACTTCACACCAAGCGATTCTTAACAAGGGAAACAAGCGAAGCGAGCAAATAATCCATGGCGAAAAGAGAAGCGAATGTTATGAACGCCTGCATTGCAGCGACTACTACAACTACAACGCATTTACCTACGCTTCGCTACTGACTTTTTGGTATATCCCACTATAACATGCCACAGGGTCATCAAATAACTTTTGACTTGACTTATCCATCCAACCAAACCGACATTAGCCTCAAACGTGAAGAAGCGAAAAATCTGACAAAGATGAAAGGAGAAGATGCGACAGGACAGGACGCACAAGAAGATTTTCTTTGGAAAGTCACAAGACAAACATTTAGAAGTTTATGACTATGATATAATAAAGAAAGAAGACTAGAAGACATTTGCTACCAGTAGTAGTAGTAGTAGTAAATATACCTAAAGCCCTTCTCTTCTTTCCTTCTCTATACATCACTGGTAATGTGGAATTAGTAGACTTTTGTTCCTATTTTCCCAATCTTTAGATGATTTCTTTGGATATTTAAGCCAATGACGCTCAAAGATGACGGTGATCCGCTACTGTTGTAAAGCTACGGAATTACAACACAATGTATAATTCTTTTTCTGCGTCACATCATATGTATATAACGCTTGGCTTAATGTTTTATATATTTAACAATATCTTAGCATTTGGACCTCTTGTTATATCATCATCACACACTCCAAAATGTGTCACACTCGTCGTAATCTTTTCTTCTCAAAAAAGGAATATAATAATTGCGTTTCAAAAGAAGCAAAAAGATTACCACTATTATTACTTGTGTTACTAGAGTATTGTATTTCTGTTATAAACACTTAACTCTCAACTCTGAATCTCCTGCTGCTGGTGTAGTATCAAGTCAGTACAACAGTGTGTATGTATGGATGGTGCTCAATAAGTAAAAGGTCTATTGTTGTAGACCTTTTTTGTCTACAAGCTACAAACATCGGATACGACAAGCAAGCGTCACAAGAGACACATCTTGAGACGATACTGCTATTCTCATATATTTTTTTCCGCAACCACACACTTCATATCACTTCCATCCAGTTTTGTTGTAAGTGTTAGAGATCCAATTGACTTCTTCTTTGGTTACCAGCTAGCAAGCTGCAACAGCAGCAGCAGAAAGAGCAGATCTCCTGTCTTCTTGTCTTGTTCCTCCTCTCATAAAACTCACAAGGTAGGCAATAATGCAACGTGTCACACTACCACAATATAATAAATTAAATTGTGAGAAAAATATGAAATTGTGTAGTCTTTCCATACTACATAAAAGACAGAGGTTATATATATTTTTTTTAAACTACCTACGCGTACTAACTGGCTGCTGCTGCAAACTAAAACGACGTTGTTTTTGCAGGTTGAATAGATAACTATACGTTTCTAGGCACATAACATAATAATATATAAGTAATGATATTAGCAGTGCGAGTGTAGACATGTAATATCCAACAATTTTTTAATGGATCATTATGGAGTCACCCACAGACATGCTGCGGCCGAGTTTGTTACTTCACTTTTGCTGATCTGTAGATATCATACAGTGCCATCATCATCATACACATGGAGAGAAAAAAAAGCATTGCACAAGCTCTATTTTTTAACGATGAGCTTTTTCGTTTCGAAAGTGCAATTTCAATATTTTTTTCATGAATCCTGTTCCACTACTACACCATTACATTACAACACAGACACACAGGCTATGATGCTGCTCTTCTATAGCTTATAGGTATTTTTTCTATGGGCCACACATGTAAACTGCTTTTTAATGGTGATCTATATTCTCCGGATGGTTTGATTTAGGGTGATTTACACCACTCCCATTCCCAAGTATTCTCACCAACTCTCCGCGAGTCATCCAAGACGAAAACTGCAATATGCTTTTGGACAAACACACAATGGGCTTTTACAGTGGCGTAGAGCAGCGAAAGAGAGAGAGAGAAACTGAGCTAATATCAAGTCTTGATTTTTTTACGCGTCAAATAATATATGAAGTTCGTAAATCGAATAATGTACATACAAGCAATAATGTTACACTTCAACTATTAACTATTTTTACCATTACATATTTTTATTACAGCTAATTATACTATACACTGCTAGAATTACATTTGCTCAAACGTGCTTCCGTCGTCATAATATGCTTTTTCATTACTTTCAACTTTTTCTTCTTTACCTGCTTCAATATAATCATCACCACCTTATTTCAACAGATATGGTTCGTCGAAAAAAAACCTCATATATGTTTTGTCTTTTCTCTTTGGCTGATAATAAATGTTGGTAATTCTTTTTCTTTTCTTTTCAATTTTTAAAACTATCAACCATTACTACGATATTGTCATCGAAGTTAACATGTAATAATAATAATAATAATTTCTTATCATTGCTTTATGATGTACAAAAGCATTAATCACACTTTGCAAATGACCTTATCTTGAAATACGATAGCATAGTATAATATTCTGCATTCTCACTACTAATAATAAGGTTCTGAGAACTTTCCTGAATGTAGGCCAAAGACTTAAGTATGTGTGCTTACAACTAATGTGTAAAGGAAACCTTGGCTGAAAAAAAATTGATTTTTCCAATCCAATACATTGTTGTTGACTGAAGCAAGAGTGAAAAAAATATACGAAAGCATATTTGCTCTTTCATAAATTTATCATCTTAACATATGTTTGACGGATGACGCAAAAGGGAATGCAAAATTTAGCATGACAGTCCAAAAGACTTGTAGAGATGATATATAAGAGGAAAGAATGAATAGAAGATTATTTGCATTTTGTCGGATGAATGCGTGTAGTTGTTCTCTGTTCTATGTTCTCTATTAAAATGATTGACAAGTGGAGTAGTATGATCATTTCAATGTTTCCTTCCTGAAATTTAAAACATGACACTAAATAATATAATAGCATTACTGATGATGACGTTTTCTCAAAATCGTGATAGCAAACATGAATTAAAAAAGACGTCTAAGGGCAAAAAATACAAGCAACTCTACAAGCATAAATAACTTATAAAGTGTAAAGGGCAAGCACCATTTGAACTGAAATATGTATGTGGAAATTCATTGCATCAAGGCAACGATCCTATATAAGCAACTGGAACAATTCATATCTGCGAAGAATTTAAATAGAAAGAAAACCAGTAAAAAAATACAGTACAGTTTGCAAAACGTTTCAGTTCCAGCAGTAAAAACTCAATTTTCAAGACACTTCCAAACTACTAAAAAAATTACCTATAGAATAATACCCTGTATTTCCTTTCATTCAAAAAAGTTCATTCATGTTACAGCAGTGCACTCAACAGTCTGGGTCATATATACTCGATTCAGTTCTCTTCACTTCATATACCGCCGAGATAAATAATGACACAAGTAGTGATTGTGAAATGCAATGGAAAATTCGTGGAAATCGAAAATTTCAGCTGCATTAAATCCAGTCATTCAAAAAAAGCCAAACATACTACTACTGCTGTGCTGCCACAACTGTACTTCCACAAGTTTGGACAACAACCCTACCACATCACGATTTGAGTTTTGAATTATACGAATCATGATACTTGACTACCCCCACCATCACTGTATCATTTACCTGCACCCTTTTCAACACAAAAAGTGATCTTGCTCAAAAAGAAGGAGCACACGAATAATACAAAAATATAATATAAATAAATAGCTTCTATATATGCCCCTGATATGGTACAAGTTTGCCTCCTCTTTCTCTCGGTCGTCGGTTCCTGCTAAAAAAAACTCCATGAATCAACCAGAGGAAATGGAAAACTTGACACATCCTGACAAACACAAAAACCTGTGAGTCTTTTTATCCTTTTCTTGTATAGCCAGCTACAAACACCGACTGTTGTTGTTGAAGACAAACCCAGCCAGCAGATATAGGCACACAAAACTACTTATAATATGCAAGAAGATTCACAGTGTACATGAGTTTTTTTTGCTTACTCACATGGCTGGTTGCTTGCTTGCTGTTGCTGCTGCTGCAACAAAGTAAAAATTGAATGTACAAAAAAGGAATAAACTCGGTTCGTTCGTGTATGTATTTATGTATATAGTCTCTTGCCTGAGTGACATAAATAATATTAATCTTTTCCACACAGGAGGACACCGACCATATAGGAAACTTAAATTACATCCCATCGCATTGTAATATTAATGATATCTATGTAATGAAACGTGAAATCGTGAAAACATTTTTTATTATACCCAGTACTACACACTGGTACTTCATATGTGCCACGACCATTTATTACAATGATACATGTTTAATGTTTACTATTATTATTAACTACAAGAAAGTACACCTTCCTCCCTCCTCTCTGTCTCTTTCTATTTAGCCCAAGTTGCGTTGCATTACCAATGTAAACACACAGCTGGAATTAATCCACGCTTCTCAAATGATATTTGACATCAATGCAATGAAAGAGTAGGGCTACACTTCAATAAAAACAACTATCACGTCGATGAAATGCTCGTCTCGTCGCTCACCTACCTACACACAAGTGAAAACATGTTTTTATTTTTTGTGATTGTCATCTCTGTGTAATATAATATCACCCAGAAATGCCATCAAATATAGCAATATGGCACATTACAAGTAGAGAGAGAATCGTCATCATTGTTACTTGAATTCACTTGAGCCTCTTCATCTATGCGCCCATCTATCGATCCAAAAAATCAAGTCTTGTAAAGTGTTGTATTAGTGCGCACTACTAGCTGCTCATTTCACAAACTTTGAGAGCAAAAAAATTGTATGCATATATCTGATATACTTTTAACTACTAATTTGACCGAATGTTATATTTTTCATCTTAAACATACCTAGCAGCACTTTGCTAAAAATTTGATAATAGACATACAATTCATTACTGCAAACAATGTACAAACTTCTCTCATTTCTCTCTTTCTAGATGAGTATGTGGTGGTCGCATCCGGCGTTTTAGTAGATTCACAATCTCACTCACTCGGTTTGCTTTCCCTCTTAAACAGTATTGTTCGTCCAGCCAGCTAGCTAATCCAGTAGTGGTCAGTATAGCAATAAAAGAATACATAGTGCATACCTAGGTGTTACAGTCATGGTCATGATGATATGATGTGATGACGATGACCATCATGGTGGAATCGAATGACTTTTGCAGTTGGCCGTATTAAGTTCATCGTTGTTGTTAGGTTCATTATCTCTATTGGCTCAACTACAAGGCATGATGATATGAACCTGATCCTGCTTGACCACAAAATAACATTCCTCCAACATTCGAGTTTTTTTTGGTCAGCTAGTTCAAGATGACTAAGTTTGTGTAAATTACGTTCTTGATGAGCATGGATATTGTAGAAAGAAAAAAAAGAAACAACTCTTGTATGTCAACCTTGGCATTTAACAAAAGACAGATACATAGATTTTTAAACGAGAGGGTTTGTTAAGTGGTGGTGGTGGTGTTGGCTTGTTAATCTTCAATCTTTGTAAATTATCTGAGCAATGAGTATAACCATTCAGCATTCCCTTTAAATATCCCTTGATTTTGCCTCTCTTCTGCACTGTAAAGATGATCAAGATTCGATAACTGACAAAGACCAAAAATAAAAAGCTGACCAGGCATGAATAACATGTATTCACTTCAGTGCTCACATTTACATAGGTATGTTTATAGTATAAAAATATTGTGTAAACTAAAACTAACAAGTGTATAGTTTATGAATTTTGTCAGAGCCTACAACTACTACTAGCATCTAGTATTTTTCAATAGCAACATGGTCAATTGCTAGATCTTATTACGTAAATACTGTATTTTGTAAGCAACTAGGATTATCACTATCAAGACTAAGACTAAAAAACATCAAAAGGTTTCGGCTTCACTTCAAAGTGCAACACCATTGTGAAACTAGACATTACTCGAGTGTAATTGCAGATGACACTAGGATAGTGTTGGTTTAGTAAGTAATAATATGATAATATTTCACTTAATATTGACGCAGAAATTTAATTTACAAACTCACAGATGCAGAATGTAGTACAGACATGGAAAAACAGCAAAACGATGTTTGTGTGAGTGAGCGAAGCCGCAGCAAGCAACACACAACTTTATCATATACATTCAACATGGCAATGGCAAGATCATCATCATTAACATTCCAAATAAATTAAAACACGAAAGAAACCTTATATAGATTCATTTATTTGTACTTTAGTATATAAGCAGAGAGAATATTGCTATTATTATGGTACTCACTCCGACGAATACGTATGAAAACCTTCCACTACAACTACAACAACTGCGACCTCCTGGCCAGAAACGTAAAAATGATAAGTTTTTCCAAAAGGATTCATGGTCCACTGACGAGAACCGATTTCAGAGAGGAGCTTTATTTTACAAAAATGTGTTGTCTTCATTTATTTTATATAAATAAGTACATACATAGGTAGTTCTCATCGAATAAATTAAGTAAAGTGCTATAGACGTATACCTTTTGCTGTATGAAAACACAATAGAGATAATAATTATTATTATTACCACGACCTGTTCGCCCACGCTGTTTACTCTTTTCACACAAACTTCTGCACAGTGTGTTTTATGTTTACTTTTTTAAATTGTAAATTGAGCAAGACTAATGATTCTGTGACAATTGAAGCAGGCAGAAGCCAGCAGCAACATCGCATTACATCACCTGCTGCAGAAGTGCAGATGGACCAATAACAATCAGGGGGCAGTTTTACTTTTTTGCACCTTGTTTTTCTTTTTTCCTGAATGAAATAATGAGTGAAACCTTATCCTATATGCTATTACATAAATCAGCTACTTGAATTCTCTCCAAGTTATGTTATGAGATCGCGTGTAGATATGTCTAATGATTACAATAATTACCAGTGTTGGAAGTATGAAAAAANTCCTGAATGAAATAATGAGTGAAACCTTATCCTATATGCTATTACATAAATCAGCTACTTGAATTCTCTCCAAGTTATGTTATGAGATCGCGTGTAGATATGTCTAATGATTACAATAATTACCAGTGTTGGAAGTATGAAAAAAAGAAAATGCAAATAATCTTGAAAAAAACGATATCTTTTGATAGAAATATTATGTATTATATTATTTTATTCGCCGCAAATTTACAAATTGTTAGTAGATGCTTAATCGTGTAGGTAGTATTCTAACTAGCAAGTCACACTCATTTGCCGGTAAAAGCTACAAAATTCATAGCAGAATTCAAAATAAATGTTCCATTATTCGCATGACAGTGAGAAAGAAAGGCGGAAATTATTATTATTATAATTACTACCTATTTTAACCAACCCAGCCTACATGATGATTACCTATTAGGTATCAGCAATATACTTTGCCCTGTACGTGCACAATTTCATTTTTAGGAATTGTGTAGACATTTTTCAAGATTGAGTAAGATCTAGTCATAGCTAAAGAATTAGTTTGTTTTGTATGTATCATGCAGACTCTCGGAAAGGACACAAAGTGACAAATGTCATTCAAAGTGTATGACACTCTTTGACAGATTTATATTCCGAATTGTGCGGTTTTGCAAGCATATAGTTTATGTACCTGCTGCTGCTACCTGCCAGTCTCACCAATCAAACAAATCAACTAGTTTTTCTGACAAAGCATTATACATTGAAACCTTATAAAATTTTCGCTACACAGTTAGATATTTGCATATTTTGATTTCATATTTTGGATTACCTTTTGATCGGTGTATTTTATGAGTACAGACAACCAGATCACCACACATCATCAGGGAATGTCAGATATATTAATACAGAAACAAAAGGCTCTTTATTTCCTTTGGAATCGTTAATAATCATCTCAGTGTCAACGTCAACTATCCAAGCTCAATATACCTTACTAGTCTCAATTTTCGATGTCCTTTTCAGGACGTTGACCATGTTTGGACAAAACTGAAAGATGCGTTAAAAATAATAATGCACCTTCCCATGTGCCCAATTCTCTCATAGTTTTTGTACAGTGTCGTTTGTGGCTCAACTAATCCAATTCACTGTTTGTTTGAATATAATATGAAGAAAATCTAATAGGTTTACATCCTCACGAAACAGGAAAGTAAATTATTCTCAAAATGAAGTTTGAACATTGACGACTGCTCTGAGCACAAGATATCTAAATATCTTTATTGGTACGTTCGGTACCAATAAAGGTGCACATTTGACTGTGTACAATTTTTATTGGTAAAGAAATGTGCTTGACTAGAGTTATGCTTGTTATTTTACTATTGTTTAAAACGAATAACGAACCTGAACTCTAAATCTGAAAAATACAAAGTTGAGATAAACAGGACGACTTTAGCAACACAATAATAGTAACAAAAAATGATAATGGCCACCATTTGTAGATGAGTAATTTTAATTTTTTTGTGACTTATTACGGAATATTAACTTTCTCCCTTCTTACATGGCAAATATCCCAGGAGGACAGGCTGACAGAAACATACAAGGCTGTGCTACTATAATATGAGAGAGAAAATCAAATAAGGGTGAAATACTAGCTTTTAGCTTATAAGGACACTAAGAACTGTGTTGATAACGTACATAAATACGAAATGAAAATATAAATGTAAAATATAATTTTGTCACATAAATTGACAAAGGATATAATATTCAGATTTGATTTGATTTATTAAATTTGTAGATTAGAAGTCGCACCAATTTAGTTTTGACTTTCACAATACTACTTCCTTTCCATAGTTTAAATGCATAAGTATATTTCAAATTTAACTAAGTAATTTTAAAGTGCTATGCTGCTACATATATTTGGAAAATCGTATTAGATGGTCTTATGTTTGGTTTTCGTCAACAGGAGACATCAGTATCAATTGTTGGCTTTGTCAATTATTTTTAAAAGTTATACACTATCTGTAATAATTAAATATGCATTCTCTCATACACATTTACAAATTGTTTTACTGATTATTTCCAAATGATTTTAAGAAGCTCAAAAATTCATTTTCACATCTAGCCAATTCGAAGCATTTACAATTTATCTCAATTTCATTGAAATCAACGCATTCTCCCTAATTGCTATACGCATCGTTTAAAATTCCATTTTTATTTTTTTCTTTCCAACAAATCCTTGGAATTGCGTTAAAAGTCATATGAAAACGACATTTGGCATGAAATGAATGAAAGCCAACTGAATCGTAGCGAATTTGACAAATAATGATGAAAAATTCCAATTTCCGTTTGCTGCTGCTTTTCGTTTTTTGTTCTTCCCGAATCAGCTCTGGTTTTGCCTGGTGGTGTGGCAATGTCTTGTCAAAATGTGTACAACAGTAGTAGTGAGTGTGGCTTTTTGCCATTTAGACAAACTAATTGGATGACTTACTTATGCGATATACACATTCATGTGTACAACCGTTAGGTTTAGGTGACGGCGTTTATTGCTTCTTTATAGACGTTTTGACAAAAAGCCGAAAAAGCACCAACATATAACAATAATCATGTGTTAAGCTTCCTATACAATTCTTGTCTCATAATATATGTATGCATGTATATAATTAGTACAAACCAAGGGAGTGTCTAGTTTACACACACCAATGAAAACAAAAGCCTACATAAAACTCAAGAAAAAATGCACAAATCTCTACTCTATTTTTTTTCTCTCTACATTGCATTGACTCATTGACATTCTGTTTGAAAAACATTTCATCCATCCATATCCTTATTATCCTTATCAGATGTTCATTGGAGGAACGCAACTAAGCTAGACTTACTTAGTTTTACCTATAAACCTAACATCTAAATTATCCGCACACATAATTACTTGAGCATTAAACCATCATCTAGAAAAGAAACCTTACATTTTTTTAAAAAACCTCTTCTAAATTTCCTTGGCTTGGCATTGTAAAAATGTGTAATAGCAAGCAAACAAAATTCACATGCACATGGAGCATGAAACAAGGCACGAAGAACGCAACAGATTATGCATTGTGTTTTGTGTTGCCACGTAATCAGCCAAACAACAGCAGCAGCGGCGGCAGTAGTAGCAGCAGCAGCAGAGCAGCATGGCCGTGATCTACCTCATGAATAAAACGAGAGATGAGAACACTCGTAGAGAATCGTACAGTAGCATAATGTGCCTAGCTAGCTAGCTAGCAAGTCTGTTGTGTGTGTGTAGTAGTGAAGTAAACCAAAAGCAAAAGGAGAAAAACAAACAGCTATCTAGTATTTAAAAAAAATAAGAGGAGTATACTTGCAAAGCAAGCAGCAAGAGAATATAGTTTTATGGGTAAATGCATGGGTAAAAAAGCAAAACTCGTTTTTCCCGCTTGCTCCTCGACCATACACAGACGAATATGTACATGTATTTTAGGTGACGATGATGATGCGGAAGAAAACGAAATGGTGAATAACATGAGCATGTTTTCTCACAAGAAAAAAAGAGTTTTAGTTCCAAAACCAAAACTTTGCAAAGATAAGACTGTCAATTAGTCAATTCCAATTGCACTGACATGCATGATCACAAGAAACTATTTTGTTTGGGTGGCAGATAAAAGCGAGCTGTTGTAAATATTATGAAAATTATTCGAGCAATTTAATTAAAAATCAAAATGCACACTACTAAGTATGTACAATGTACAAAATCATCATCAGAGTACTAGAAAGCTTGGCTCGGCTTTTTTAGATGAAAAAAATACTAATGCCTAATACATAATATCCCATCACCAAAAACCACGCACAGAATTCAACAAAAAAATGCACAGCACACAGAAATTACCATAATAATGAATCATGATTTCGGTACAATTATTATTAATGACCGACCGACACAAAGAACACAATCACAAAATTATATTGGTTTTTTTGCATTGATTTTTAAAACTCATCACTTGAGAGAGAACGCAAGTAGTTGATTGTAAAGTTGTTGTAAGTAGTACTAATAATAATGTGAAATATTTGAAGGAGTATTTTAAGAAATAAAAAACAGTTGCATTAAAAAGTAAAATTATTATTATTTTTGTATCAATCTTCTTACCTTGCGTATTTAGCTGAGAGGGAAGCAAAAAAGCGGTTTTGTTTCTGCTGGATGCTGCGAGAGAGGTAGCTCTGTTAAAGGTAGTATTTGCGGTGCTACAAAAATTAGGAAAATTTTACGGATTGATTGGTTTGCTTTTCGATATTACGAAAGTTTTGCTTTAAACGTAAATTGATTGGCTTTAAAGTAGGATTGTTTTTCACAGTAAAAAAATATCAATTTAAGGTTTATATTGAAACGAAAGTTTAAAACAATTTTTTGATGTACGATCAATGGACTCCTATTCAATCATTTATTTGTTTAATTATTTTCTAGCTAAAAATCAGTAACAAATTCATAATGTAACACACAAGTCAATGCATTTATTTTTTTAAAATGTATATCCATCCAATCCTACAAATGCTGTTTTTTGTATTCTTTATAAATTTATTTGTAAAAAAAGTAGTACTTTAAATTCTGCAGCAAAAGAGAGCAGTGGGGAAACAAAAATATATTTGAT
>JAHZMT010001930.1:0-13505 GCA_027743785.1 Sinhomidia bicolor | reverse complement strand
CGCGTCGAAACGTAACTAAACGTTAAAGAAAAACTTGGAAGGAAGTTTTACTTGGAAGAAACCTTCCTGGCGCACGACTGTAAGTAGGCATTAGTAAGTAGCTGGTTCTTGCCTTATTTCTTTATTGCACAACATGCTGTTCAATGATCAAAGAAAGTAGCTATTTATGGTTGTTTGCTTATAAGGGAATGGAAAATAAATAATCGGGAATTCAATTATCAGTCTATTGAAACCGCAACAACGCGCAACAATTAGGCTACAGCACCATTTAGTTTTTATTTAATTTGTCTATTTGGATAGAATGCTTTTTTACTTGATACGAAACATATCACAAAGAAGGATACGTAATAATAAGTGAGTAAATTGGGACCAAACATAAAATCAAAAAACATTTTTCCATTTAACACGGGCGTTTGTTACTAGGGACAGCTATTTGCAAACCAAACTAATGTGCTTTAAAAGAGTGGGCCACGAATTTTGAAATCTTTACAAGTCGCATCTGCATTAGTAATTTCTATTCGATCGTAAAAGTCTTCGGATCACACTTTTTCATATACAAGTCTTTTCAAGCAGTTTATCAAGCACTCAATTTTATACAGCGTTCATTGAAACAATGGAAGTTTGATAATACTTTTACCATTGATTTTTTTACAATCCAAACAAAAAATAACTATGGATCTCTGTATATTTATGTTTCTTAAAAATAGCATAGTTTACATGAATATCAATTTCATCTAAGCAGTTCGAAAGCGTCAAACTTTATGGCAAAAAATGTAAACTTTTTGATATGACATAATTCATTACGAAATTCCGATAAGGTAAAGTTTTTAGAACTGTCTGGATCAAATTACTATACAATCAGTGTCTCTTATAAAATTTGCACATAGCTAAACATGTAGGCAATATACGTCTCGTTTCACTGGATATATTTGTGTATGTGCATAAAATTATCTGCTCATTTAAGCAATACATGTTTTCTGCATATGAACCCATAAATGAACTTGAAATAAATTGACCCCATTACTTTATCGGTATGTTCATGCTAAACAACCACTTGACTTTTATTCATTTCTTCAGCCTTTAATCTTTTAATAATCTTCATACCTACACATTTTGACTACTGCCACTTTTACCCACATCATCATTATACGCTACTTTTTGTAAAGCGTGATTAGAAAAGAAAAAATTTATTCCAAGAGACCATTTCAGCTTTTTTGTATTCACTTTTTCTCCCTCAATCTTTCAAATTAATCTACTCCATTCAAGCTGTAATCTTTTGCTCCTCCACAAAATGTTCTTTCTTATACTCGTGATGATGCTAATCCTTATCATTATGATAATCTTTTCCCATCTAAAAAAAACTTTTTCCTCTCTTGCTATTCTAATAAAAGTACTTTCTTCAAGAGTAAAAAGACTCGCACAGTACTACATGGTTATTATTATTATAAAACTTTACCTTTTTCTTTGGCCCCATCTACTCCAAATGTAGTTTACGTTTTATGAATATTTTATTAGGAGAGATGTAAAGAATAAAAAGTAATTCATATCACGGCTTTTACAAAAAAAAACACTTCTATTTTTGCTTGCTCTTCACCAAAAGAATACTACAGCGAAGGAAAAAAAGTCAATCTCTGCATGCATCTCTGGTCCGACTAACGTACATACTTTAGTTTTAAATTATACAGTAAAATAAAATAAAGTAATAATAAATATAAACATAAACGAGTGCTATGTAAAAATGTTGGTTGTAAAAAAAGAAAAAAATAACATGGTACAATTGTCCTATAGTATTTTCAAGTCAAGGTCAACTTACTTTCTGGAAGAAAAAAGGAGATTTTCAAACTCTGCCTGCTCCAACGCGAAGTTGGAAAATAAAAGCCTTCTTTGTTTTTTTAGAATATTACTGTTTTTTGTATTTTTTTTCCTTTTTTATCAAATCAGTTCCGCAGGCACAAGCTTTTTCCATATGCCCTGCTTCCTCTCTGCTGATATCAAGACAGAACAAAAGAAAATAAAAAGCGACTGTTTGTTTGTTTGTTTGCACATTGGATGAATGAATATTACCAGATGTTATTCTACGAATGGAACATGAAAAGCAAAAAAAGAGTAGAAAGTAATTTAACCAGTTGAAACGAAAAGTCAAGAGACAAGTAAAGCAGCATAATAAATATTGTACAAGCACATGAAAAAATCATTATTATAAATTAAAACAAAGCAAATGGGAGTAGATGGGAAAAGGGGTAAGGTAGAGGGGGAAATGACTAATTAATTTGTTAGTTTTCTTTTACTAATAACTTTTTTTTGTCATAATGATATCTTTGCCTATAGCTACCCACCTGTACAAATAATCGTCTCATCATCATTTCTTTTTTCTTTGTTACTGGAAATCGATTGCATTAATAACTTTTTTTGTCATAATGATATCTTTGCCTATAGCTACCCACCTGTACAAATAATCGTCTCATCATCATTTCTTTTTTCTTTGTTACTGGAAATCGATTGCATGGGAAAATGGAGAACAAGTTTGCCTTATTAATGATAGTCTGGAAAATATAAAATTACAACATCAGTAATATTTTCTGATCGATAAAGTAGAACGCGTGTGTTTGGACATGACATGATAAAAACACGAAAAAATAGTATTGGTGGTGGTCGTATGCTACTTTGTATCGATTTCTCTAATTATTTTTTTGATGAGCATGAAGATACGATAGGATGGGATGCAGTGATGTAGATATGTAAATATGTATTCGTCATCACACCACACGTTTGTATGCATGACTCCATTTTTAGTGAGAATAAAATATTTGCACAGAAAAACGGAAAGGTCATCATGGCGTGTATGTAGTAGTAGTAGAGTAGTGTGGTGATAGCTAACTGGCAATAATTAAAATTTATGATGATGACAGTGACGATTATAAAAAGGGTCAATCAAGCGGAATACATAATAACGAGCACGTAATGTTTGGCTATTATAGCAGAACGTCGTAAGCAGCACTTAAAAAAGATAATGGAAAAATTTGAGCTATGAACCCATTACACCATTTCATCATGTTTTCCACATTGTGCACAACGCACAAGGAACAAAAAAGTAATTATGGACGAAAATAATATTGAAACGAATTGCCTCCTCCATTTTATGGAGAGAGAGAGAGAGAGACAGAGTGAGTGAGTGTGGGAAAATGTCCATTATTCCCAGGAGTAGCAGTAAAAATAAAAGTGAATGGACTATAAATACCAAGCCAAGTCGGATCGTTATTATACGTACATAACTAATATCATCAACAGTTCCTCCGATTTCCAATTCCTCTTGGTCAGACAGCGTAACAGAATAAAAATCGGGTAGATGGGTGGCTAGGTGGAAAAGATGATATTTGGTCGATGGAATGAAACACCCAGCTAGCAGTGGGATCACCCACCATGGTGTAATAACAATAATAATTTGATGATAACTGCTATCTTGTTACCTCAGGCGTTGGTTGTGGAGTAGAAAGAAAATGGGGAAATATGGAAAAATAACCTATAATTCCATCCAGTCATGTACATTTTTTTGTACAACCACTTGTTAGCAAAGCTGTTCTTTTCGGGGAAAAGTGAGAATATCATATTTAAAAAAAGATATTGTCCAATTTCACGATTTGTATTCTTCTTGAGAGAAATAACAGGAAGAATGAAAGATTACAAAAGAAATAATACAACATTCAAGCGTCCTCAGAGAACGTGTTCATTCTCTTTTCTAATGTGATGACATGTTGCTATTTGCCAAGAGAAAAATATTTAGGGAAGAATGTAATAAAATAACATGAGCAGCAAAAGAGGAATATAAACATTATAGTGTCATTCATGGAATATTTTCAGCTTTCCAAAATATTCCGCTTGTTGAGCTGATTGTTGGTGTTCTGTAGTGGCTGAGAGAGTGGAGCGAGTCAAAGTCAGCAGAGAGCCTATATGCTATGGTGGCCATCTCTATATACTGATGCGATGTGACACGACCTGGTACTGTGGTTGTGCAACTTGTGCCTTGAAAGTAAGATAGTAGGTAGGTAGTATGCATGTAATCCTTTCTAAAATCTTCTTCTCATGGCTTCTATTGATCTGTCGGAGAGAAAGAGAGATGCAGCCCAGTACCGAGTATCATCATCATCATCCTTACATGCATGCATACGCTGTATCCTACGTTGTTGGTGAAAATATTCACAAAAACATCAAATAAAATGTTAAAGATTTCATTATTTTAGACTAGCGTACAGATGGACACCACCACGGGAACTGTTGAGTGGACATTTATATTGAAAAGTTGTTTTTGCTGAGAAGATGCAACGTAATGTTGTCAGTTAAGTTAAAGGTAATGCTTATTTACAAATGTAGCAATTTAGAAGATACAGGGCAATTAAAAAGGGATCAATCATTCTGTCGTTGAAAAAGGGCAGACGCAGAAGAGAGGTCTTAAGAAAAGTCATTATGTAAACAGGCAGACGGTAAGAGAAAATTGTGCGGTTTTCAGAGATGCTGCGGCCGTTGTAAATAAATAAATATGTGTGCTTTATACATTTTATTTTCATCATGGCATCCAACATATCACACAATCATTACTATCATCATCATCGTCATTACAAGCAAGCAACATAATTACTTTTCGCTTTTCACATGGTTGAGAGTGAAAGGAGCCGCGAAATAACCAAAATGAGTGAAAAAGAGTTGCTTGAAAATTTATTAAAGCGAAGCAGAAGCAGTGCGCGGCGTGAGAAACGTGGTGTTTTAGTTTGTGTAGGTAAAGAAGTAAATATTTTGTACGTTTTTTGTTGTTGGGGCTATAAATTACAGGTTTATTTGCACGCACATATATGATATCTCCCTGTAAAAAGGCCGAAGGCAGAATAGAGGTTCAGCTTTTAAAAAAATACGGCGAATGAAAAAGTATGTTTTTCTTTAACAAAAACTCAAATATGGAGGTAGTGAGGTGGTGGTGTTGTATAAAAGAAGTGTTTATGTTTTTGCAGTTGCACGTTAATGGAAAATTGTGGAATAATTTTTGCTGGTTGTGTGGCTTGCTGGGGGAGAGAGATGGAGAAAAGTAATTATTATGAAAGTAGTAACTAGAGAAACTTTTATTTTTATTTCTCTTTAGCACTCACCTTCAGAATGGTTGTAGAAAAGCTTATTTGAGTTACTTAAAGAGGAACATTTTGCGGAAGAAAGGAAATAGGGCGAAATCCAAACATTGGTCGTCAATCATAATTTTACAGATCAATATAGACTTTACAATAAGAAGCCCAACAATTAGTTTTGACAAGCAAACACTGAATAATCCCTATGGTAGCAAGTAAAAAAAGTGTGCACCCATTCCTGCAGCCTATAGCCTAGTGCATATTAAACTATATGATCGTCTTGTAGAACAAATATACATAGTTGCGTACTTGTTGCGAAAGATATGATTGCAAGCCAATCCATTAGCAGAAACTAAAACTTGTACTTGAATCTCCTTAGGATGATCTTACAATGCCCTTTAAAGAACAAAGCTAATGTAACACAAGCAATAATTGTAAACTGCAATACGATAAAAAATGAACAATTTTGTTAATTTCTAATAATTTTAACTGCAGCCAAATCTAAATACATCAAATTGTTAGTCTCATATATGTAGATTCTAAAAGCGAATTAAAATCGACACAATTATATCTACCTAAACACATGCAAACGTTGTTTTTACAATACATTGATACCCAACGGTCACTCTCCATTGTTTGTGTTAACTTTAAATAACGCAGATGTTTCAAAATGGCATTTGGATTTATTTTCAACTTTTTTACAGTTCAATCAATTATGTTCTAATCATTTACTTGGTCTTTTTTTGCTATCGGGGATAGCCTATATACTTCTACCTTATTAAGTAACAATACGATGAAGCTACTTTATTTAAAAGTTTGAGTCTGTCCGTCTTTCAACACGATAACTCGAAAACTGTAACAGCTAATCAAATTCACCAGTCGAGCACTGATCCTTAGAAACCGTTTTGGTGAAATTTTTAAAATATTGAATATGCGCTTATCAGAAACCGTCAGCGTTTTTGAAGATAACTTGAACTATTGCTACTATCTACGTCCTATGTACGTTATATGCTAAGCTAAATAGTTTATCTTGCGATTTTCTTTCGATACTTTCGTACATTTCTATTGTTTGGTTTATTAGGTACTTTACTTTTTTGAAACAACTTCATTCTATTGTTCTTGAAAGAATTATTTTTAGATGAAAAGTAGGAAATTGCGCTTAACAGATGCATCATAAATCCTGTTCGCATTTTTTCTGAGAAAATTCCTTGTGGGCACACTTGGTAAAACATCCAGGAAAAAGGATGAGTAGACTAGAAACATTTATACCCATTACCCACCCCACCGCATTGAAAGCCACCACTTTTACACAATTCATCCACCCACACGTTGACAAAAAGAAAGCACACAGGAAGAGATGGGATGGGAACAGAACGGAGAAAGGAAGAAAGAGAGAACCACAGTTCTACGCTGCTGCGCTCAATCATTCTTTTTTTCTCTTGTGTTGTTGCTGTGTACAAGAAAGAAGATAAAAAAGAGAAAGTACTAAGTTGCTATAGTGAGCTGGTAGGTACTTTTTGCTCAAACATTTTTGCACAACTGCTGGAATTTGTCAAAGTCAACACAAGATGATACGAGGGAATTGCAAGTTTGCGAATCAGTGGTGTCGTGCAACGTAATTTACTTTCTCCTCTGCACAAATGTCTGCACTCATATCTCATCAGAGCTTAAAGCTTTTACTGATGCCTTTGCATTCCAGTTTTCAAGACTTCCAAAGGTCATTAACCAAAAAAAAGTCAGCGAGCAGAGAAGCATCGTTTCCTCCCACACACGCACTTTTACTACGCCCGAAATTTCACCTGTACATACCGTTGCAGTAATAATCATAATAGAAAATGAAAAGTAAACAGAAAGTTTATTATGCTTTCTCCTTCTGGGAATAACCTACCTGTAGTCAAAATGACATTTTATTGCTAGCATATTATGTACATCTTGTCAAATAAACCTGATTAATGGTGCTTTCTTGAGAAAACGACATCTTATCGCTGACAAGGAAAATCGTGACCGTCCATAAATAATATTAAAATGTCTTTGAATTCTGCCTTTGCCCCGGACGACAACTACACGTGAACTTTTTTTCGGCCGTAAACAGTAGACAATTGGGAGCCATGAAAATATGATGAAACAGCGAATTGGGAATAGGCTTATACTCAACTTTTATTCCTACACACAAACCTACTTCTTTGTGAAGAGGAAAAAGAGGGGAAAACAGAATATGCTGGTAGGATTGCCCCCTCCCCACTGGAAAAATAGTGCCCAGTAAGCAGATTTGAAAAAAGCTGTGCAATATATTTCTGTCATCGTATTTTCTTCACTGTGGACGTTTGAAGAGCAGTAGGTCTGAAATAAATAGATAGCAAAGACGATTGCTTATGTTTGCTTGGTAAATGAAAAGTAACGTTTTGTTAATTTTCTAGTAAATATTTTTTTAAAAAGTATTTGATAACATTAAACGCTGTTTGAAACGCTGCAATATTCAACGTTGTTTACTTACCTAGGATGATCTGAGATTAATTCAAATGTAGCATGCCATAATTATTTCTGTATTTAAGCAATTTGTGTAGATTAAATACTGTTTTCTATTATCCTGTTTGTGGGTATTGCTCTAAGTTTAATCAGGTCAAAGTATACATTTTTCTACAAAAAACAAGAGCAGTGGCACTATAATGCTAACGATGCAATAAAATTCCGTATTTTCTTAATGAACGTGACCCCATCACTAGCACGAAATTGCACTTTGGTGCTTTTGTAATATTTTACTTCAATTTTGTAGCATACGTAGAACGCAAATAAACGTATAACTGACAAGGTAATATCACACATAATGCTCCGTCTTTTTTCTCGACTGCAAAGTGTTTTTTCTAAGAAGAGCACACAGGCAATTCTCTAGCAAAGGATGTTTTCACTACCCTCGCTCCTCACTCGACACTCCGGGAACGACTTGTTTTTGAAAGGTAAAACGGCTTAATGATCAGTTCATTTCCACAGAGCAGCAGAATAATAAAAAGGAAGAAAAGAGGATGCCGCTTTTCTTGATGAGAATGGTAAAGCTTCGTTTAATGGAAACAAGATGATATTGTAGCCATCATCTCTCTTCTCTTTTACTTTCTCTCGGCAATTTGCAAACCGTATGCTGCCTTTAAAGGCACAGCAAAATAACGAGTTCAAGCTAAGAGGAAGGTGCAAAGGGAGAAACCAAAGCGACTAGTGTATACCTAGTGGTACCTATCATTTCTCGGATGATGATGATTATCATCATCATCATCATTGCACGGAGGAGCTTAAAATGCAAACAAGAACGAGGTAATAAGTTTTTCTTAAGCTGCTGCTGCAAAAATAATAATAACAAGACAAAAAAATTGGTTTGGTTGCTTTAGAGAGAGAGAGAGAGCGAGCGAGCAAGGTGTGTAGCCACCTGTTCCACTTTTTCTTTCACGAAATAGAAGATATAAATTTTTTTATCAAATCCATCATGTTTTACAACCCACACGTGTAGCAGTAATCCTAAAGATGATATGATCCATCGTTAAGAAAGAACTACGCAAAAAAAATAATATGCGGATAATCATAACAACATGCAACATTGTGACGAAGAGCGTGACGTAAACACGTAACTCTTATTTTTATCCATCAGCAAACAAAAACCTTCGAATGTTTGCCCTTCCATCCATGATAATGGTACGGTTACACATAAATCGATCTAAAGAAATATACAAGTGACTTTATTTTTTATGAAAATATATTCCCCAACAGTCATAAATATAAGCACTTTTGAATGTCGTCCTGGTGATGTAAATGTGTGCGTGTGTTTTTGATACTTTCTTTTGAAGGCGCTCTTTTGCAAAAAAAGAGAGTTTTGATTACTTTGAACATATGTATGTACATAAACACTTGTAAATTTATACATATATACCTACCTTTTCTATATTCATTTACCGTCTGCGAAGTAGTCACTTTGTTCTTTCTTTACTATTATTTATCATAATCATTATTGTTACTACATTTCTTTCTGTTGCTGGTTTGCCTGACTGAAGAAAAAAAAGAAACAAGAGAGGAGGACACTTGTTAAGCTTCTTCTTTCTTACTTTCTTTCTTTCCATCTTACTTATTATTTCTCCTTTTATTCTCTTTCTAGGATTTTTTGCCTCTGCTTAAGACTGCTCAGAATTATATTGCAAGCGTTGAAAAAAGTGAAAGAGTGAGGAAGCGACGACGGGCGTGTTCTTTTCTTACACTTGAGAAAGTACTGTACTTCACCCAGACAATGATGGAGTTGGACAGAAGGACATAAAAAAAATAACGGGAAGCTACGTGTTTTTTCCATAGTTCTTTTTCCGTCCTTCCTCCTTTTTCACTTCACTTTCAATTTTTCTTTTTGAAAAAAAAAATAAAAGACCATCACCAGCAGTAGCAGTTGAGAATAACGACAAAAAACTATTGTGAATGTAGTGGTAGTACACAAGTATGTTCACAGTTGCTTAAATATTTTCCCTGTATGCTGTGATATGTATATGGTGGCACAAAGGAAAACAACAACATGAACAAGGTGACATTGATTACTTTCCGGAACTTGATGCGCATATCACCAAATCATATCGTATCTATCTATCGTATATAATATTAAATTTTATTTTCGTGATGCCAGGATATTATGTTATTCTCATACATACCTAATTTTCACATCGTTATCATAATGTATGACATGCTTTTTTTCTTTCTTTTCTTCAGTCTTTACTTATTTTCTGCGAATAATTTACTGTGTGAATGATGATGATGTTGATGATGCACTTTGATGTTTTTCAAAATACATTATGTATGCTAACAATCAGCGAATATGATAACTCATATACAGCCACTTTGGAATGCGATTCAGTGATACTAAAAAATAAACAGACTATAGCTGCACAGCAGCAGCAATGCATTATCATTTTCTCTCCTTTGGTATGTTTACACCTGGGAGAAAGCTAAGATGAGAGCCGTAATAATAAAGTGAAAATATTATACGCTGAGGCGCAATAACAAGAAGGAGAAAGTAAAATGAAAAGTGACGCAAAAGGCAGTGAAGAAGATATCAAAAAGTAGGAGGATATTGTGTTGTATATATATATATATATATACATACCTATGCTGTTGCTGCATACTATTTTTTATTGATCCATCAAAACCATCAAAATATCATATATCACCGCATTCACTTTTTTCTTCTTCTGCATGCATCAAAGTCCCGTGTTTTTTCACAAAGAATTTTTTTATACATGTCTGCATATGTAATAGTATTCCTTTTGTGATTACGATTATTATTGTGGAAAGTGGATCAGGCTTTTTTATGAATATAAATGTAAAGTAAAAGAGCTCTAGCTTTACAAAGACGATGAGGATGATGCATNATGTAATAGTATTCCTTTTGTGATTACGATTATTATTGTGGAAAGTGGATCAGGCTTTTTTATGAATATAAATGTAAAGTAAAAGAGCTCTAGCTTTACAAAGACGATGAGGATGATGCATGTGATAGGTTGGAATACCATATATGCAAATTAAGTTATATTTCCTTCTGGGCTAGTTTTTTGCTTGAATGTGCAGTGGAGAGAAAATGGACAAAAAAATGAAAAAAGGAATAATAATAATGGAAAATAAGTGGAGTGTACGACTATCAGGTTATTTACGCCACATCACAAAGCATGTCAAGAAATGGGAATAGGGGGAGGAGAAGCGAAAAAAAATAATAAACTGGGTTGGTAAAAAATTATTATCTTTCTCTTGCACTGTTGTTGTAACGGAACATAAAGCTTACATAGTACATACATAACAATCTTTTAAAACTTTTCAATCAATTTTGTGACTGGTTATTTAAAAATAATAATAATAATAATTCGATTTTCCCAATGTGGAAAATTAAGCAGAATATAAAATGTGTAAAATGGGGTTTGGACTAGAATGCCCCTGTACTCCATGCGTGGGTTTCAAATGGAAGGAAAATAATGCATATTGACAGGTTTTTTTAGAAAGAAAAGAAATCATTAATTCAAGTTATACAACATGCTTGAAAAGGCTTTATATAAGCAAAAAAATGTTACAACAGCTAATGGTGAAATTGTAGCATTTTATAACAAAATGTTCATTCTAGCATTGTTTTCCGTTGAGTTTAGCATTAGTAATGCTTTGTGGACTTTTTGAAATGACAGGAGAAAAAAGAGGGATGTGCATAATTGATGAGTTTACGTTTATCTTGTTAGTTCAGACTCAAACCATTCCATATTAATGTCAAACAGAAATGCTTCATCGACAGTAAAATGAAGAGAAGAGTCCAGCCACAGGACAGGAAGCTTGGTAATATAATATCCAGCTGTAGTACTGCACAATAACCACTTTTCTGGCATTTAAAAATGCACAGTGTACTGCTGTCATATACTATTGCGCATAATATGTGGATACATAATATATTTAATGAAGCCACTACTCCTAGCAAATGCTCCAATTTTGTCGGACTCAATTCAATTTAAATGCAGTTTTGGCTACCAAAAGATTTTTTCAAGTTAGCTAGAAGCAGAATGGAAAAGGAAACAAACCACTTGTTGGTTTTTCATATATCACCACACATCATGGGCGTATGTAATATACATGGTTGGCTGAAAATTGGAAGAAATTGTAACTGTGAACAGAAAACTAGCATTTAATATAAGATACAATTACACTACTTTGTTACGATTTCTGGATACAAATTTTGGAGAATGAAAATGGTAGCTTATTTTGTTATTGATCCATTCATTGATCGTATTCTGTTTACAGATTTTTATTTGGTCAACAATAACGTTTACACCCACACCGCGTTTTCCAAGCACATTAGACTGCAGAAGGAGAAAGCAGAACTTGTGCTTTGTTGCTTTCTAAATGGAAGAATTACGTAAAACGTGAAAAATTACGTAACAAGCTTGATAAAAACCGGAAATAAACGAGTCGTTGATTTGTCGGTGTATTGTATTATCTAAATGTAAATTTCAGCACGTTTTTCTGCTTTCCACCTAAATTTAAAAATGCACGCCTTAAAGTTTAGAAATTGTATGTTATTAAAGTTTGTATGAATACATCAAAGCATAGTAATGGAAATAAAGCAGTTCTATTTATATTGGCATGTGACATACTTTTAAAGGAAATTATGCCCTTCCTACATAATTGAGTATTTGCTGAGAAGAGAATAAAAATTTGCACGTGCTTTGGACTAAAACAGGAAACAGAAAAGTCGCTTCTTCTTTCGTGGAATAAAAGTCATTTCCTTTTTGACTATGACATTTTGCAAATTTTATTTTCTCTTTTAGAAACAGGAAGCGCCGGTTGGTCCACTTGCCTTGAGAGAGTTAGTCAATTTTGAATTGATGACTGACTGTCTTTTCAATGTGTTGATGGATAATATATAGTGCAGAACTGCAGAATAATGACAAGTAGAAAATGGAACATGTTTTTGCCATGTTGATTAACCACAGAGCCATGTTCTACAACCAGTTTGTATAATCCTCAAATTATATTGTTGTGGTTCTCTTGCAAGAAAAACTTTAGCAAGAAAAACAAGAGCAGCAGCAAAAACAGTGAGGTGGTTTTCACGACGATCTCTAACTAACCAGCTTTCTCCATTTTTTTCAGCTTATTAAAGCCGCAAAAATCGAACAAGAAGTAGAGTGGTAGAAGGTATTAAAACCAAGCTCATTATTCACTTCTGACTTTTCCCCACAAGCTTATCACTTTCCCTCGGTAGAGCTTATACTCATGTACTATTGTTACTCTAGTTGGTTTATTTAGCTTAATCAAGTTCATTCACCTTGAAATATAAGGGGCATTCCTCCAAAAGCAATGTGTGTTCTGCCGTTGCGTTGTTGACTTGTGTAGAGCTTGGCAGAGAACAGACAAAAGCAAGCAAGTTTTGAATTTTAGCCGAGATATTGTAAGTTATCCTTTGGGCAAAAAGTAAATAATGGAAAGGGATGAAAAGAGAGAAAGCGTGAAAGAAAGTAGTAGACGACTATGCCCGCTTAAGTTGAAGATAATGGAGAAATCTTTGTGTGGTTTTCAAAAGACTCGTAAGACGTGGCGGATGGATGGATGGACGAAAATGAATTAAAAGTTTTTGTTCAGCATCAACATTTATTAAACGGACAGACAATGTAGAAATAAGTATATAAAAATATTTGCTTGAAACGAAATAAGAAAAGTGAGAGAGAAACGGGAGAAAGAAAAAAGTGTGAAATATCTATGAGAACAAGAGTCGATGATGATGTATTTTTGGTGCTTGGGTTATTTTTAGAAAAAAAATGTATTGTACAATTTGTCGTGCGCATGCAAATCATACTGGAAATAGCGAAAATAGATTTTTCAAAAAAGAAATGAGATTAAAATTCAAGAATA